>JAPSGF010000011.1:16843421-16907438 GCA_035772895.1 Perdix hodgsoniae | reverse complement strand
GGGAGGGAGGAGTATGTTTTTGTATAGAAAAGGCACCTTATAGTTAAAATAACAATATGATATTGAGATTTTGGAAATAAATCGGGCTGAGTTTGCTCTGAGTTATTTCTCTGCAGTGAATCACACTTCATCTGGTCCTCAGCTTTCTTGCTGTTAAAATTTATATTCTGACTCCTGAAAGTCATTTTTCAAGATACAATACCAGGCAGGCAACACTACATTTATAACAAGGAAAATCACTTGATTTTGTTCGTTACTGAAATAGCACAGACTTTGCAGTTTAAACTCACTCACTGAAGAGATACATACATGAGTGAGAATGAGGAAGCAAAGAAAGCCTGGAAAACAGAGATGCAAAAAAACCTTAAATTCTCATCTCCACTGACTGATAATATGCTGATTTCCCTAGTTCCTTAGTCAGTCTAATCTATAAGATTTAAGTGAGGGGTTACTATTAGTAACAAATGGAAACTGGTTTCTAACTTTTGATTTCCTCTTAAGTGTAGTTAAATATAAGTGTAAGCTAAATTCACAAAAACACTTGCACGCCTAGTGAAGCTTGTTTGTGAAAAGTAGTAGAAGTGGTTGCAAGTTTTCTAATAAAGCCAACTCAACATGAAAAAAAAAAATGACAAGTCTTCAAAACGTCTCTCAGAAATAATCTGTCTAGGCTTTTACCTAAAAAAATCCTGCTAGCTCACTTGAGGACTCTTGAATACCTGACTCCAAGGAGTCTGTAGTACCTGCTACATCACCAAAGGGATCTTTTTTCTTGTTTCAAAGACTGTCTGGTGAAAAGCCTGAAACACATGCTGAGCCCTCGGGGCTTACAAACTCCCTGCTCAATCACAGAGTGCTTAACAGTTTGTCCCTGCTCCAGGAAGCCTGCCTTATTTTCACACCACTGTATGCAAAAAAAAAAAAGTAAAAGGTGTGAGTGAGTTGTTTCTTTTTCCAAAAACTAGTTAGAAATTACTACCCTGTCACAGGAAGTTTCTGAATTACAACTGCTTTCTCTGAATGGCAACTAAACACATTAGCATGGTCTACAAAATAGAAATTACTAGTATAGCTGTATCTAAGAAGTAGCATCAGTTTTCATGGCAGGAGTAACTGTGCCTATGTATGAAAGCAACAGAAGAATTTTGCAGGATGGAACCTAAGGTCCAGATCCTCCATCATAAAAGAGGATGTTTGGCAGTGCTTATGTTACTCCACATGGATGTTCCTTTGTGGTCCTGTCCCTGGCCAAGATGACCGCAGTTACCCCTTTGTCCTATCAGTTATCCCATGAGTTCTCTCCATCTCCCTCCTTCCACTATGCTCTGCCAGATAATATCCATGTCTTTTGGTGTCTCTCCCTTGCTCTAAAAACTCCTCTTTCTCTCCCAGTAGCCAAAGGTCCTTCCTTTCCCAGAGCTACACCTGATGGCATGATCAATGGAAAATTTCTTACATGTTTTAAGCCTGGAAATTCATCCTTATTGTTTCTTCTGATGCTGTTGATCTCCACTGCTGACACTCATGGCATTAAAAACAAAACAAAACAAAAAACAAAACAAAACAAAAAAAAAAAAACAAGAATCAAAAAGTACAAAAATAGACTGAAAGGAAGATGCACTCCTCGCCTCATCTTGCAAAGATTCCTCCACTGGAATGTCCCTTTTCTGGTTAGCAGTCAGGCTTGATTATCTGCCCAGGTGGCACACAAAATCCAGGAAAAGGGACAGATACCTCCAGCTGGTATTAGGGGGATATATCCCACCTATTATGGAGAGAGAGAGAAACAGCACATCAATAAAATTACACCACTAGGAGGTTAGATAATACATTTGTGTTACACAGTAGATGTTTGCCTGAGGTTAAACAATCTATCGTATAAAGCAAGAAAGGGCCATATAGAGTTTCTTGAAATACCCAAAGTATTAGGAGCTCTAAAAGTTATTTTTGAGAGTAACTCCTAATACCATTTTAAAAAGCACTCAAATAAGAATGTCATTTCCTTGATACACATAGATTGAGAGCCCTAGAACAAATGAACACTAAATAATATATTGTGGCTTAAATAATTAAAATACAGCAGGAATTCATGTGCCTTTCTAAAAAAACATTTGGTTCAGCTGACTCAATAAAGTGCAATTTTATAAAGAGTCTCTTGAAAGTTACCCTAGAAAGGAAAAGAAAATGGGTTTGAGCAGCAGAGCACAACAGACTTGCACGTGGGAGTACAATAGACGATGTCCTTGGCACCAGCCCTTGTCTTACTGTACTACTGCTTCCCCTTCTGTTTTCTACTACTCTTATTTCTAATTTCACTCATTTCCCCCCTTCTTCTTCACTGGATACATGCTATCTGATAGTTTTCATACCACTAGTAGATCTCTTACTTATTGTAAATATAATTTATTGTGTTAAGGAGAGAAATTTACAATATTTCACCAAGGAGTCATAATTTTCTTTTCTTTTCTTTTCAGACATACATCTACTTTCACAGATGGCAAAAGCTGTATGAACTGAGCTCCTGACTGGCAGTGTTTCTGGATAAGTAGTTTTTACCACACACTAATTCAGATGAGACCTACAGGACAAACTTTCAGTGATAAATGCAAACTTTTAAGATAATTATTTTATCTTGCAGTGTGTGGGAGTGTAACTACTGTTTAGAGAAACATTAGAAGCTAAGAAATGAACTTGTTGGTTGTTATTTTATCGAGACTGTCTTGATTTACAGGGTCTGGAAATTGGTTGCACAGAAATATTCTACTTCAGTATTCCTAAGAGCTTTCAGATAAATTATTATGTTTTCAAGCAGTATATCAACATTCCTGTGTCAGTACCAAACAAAACTAATAGGAAAGCATTTAAACTTATAACAGTGTTCTGAATGAAAGTTTTTTGCACTTAAAAGTGCTTTATTTATATATAAGTATGGCATAATTTTATATTGGAAAATTACCTTTTGTCCCCCAAATTTGGATTTAAATAGAATGTGGACATGAAAAAGAGTACGCAGGTCAATAGATTCAGTACCCATAGTTAGCAGTTCCTTTTTAACCTTTTGCAGTATCTTGGAATGAACATATATTCACTAGTAAGAATATCAGACTACATCAGCTGACCTCATTTACAGAGGATATTCTTGGTATGTTTGAAGTACTAGTACTGAGAAATCTGTTGTGGCACAATAAACTTCAGTTGGTGCCAGTGACTGATCAGTACTGAACTGATTACTTCGGCTCCCACTGTAGCAAAAGAAGACAGACAGATATCTGCAAAATCTAACTCATCCCATCCTTCTTAAACACTCAAATTAGGGAATGACAAAATGAACTTCCAAAGTTCCTAATCTCTTTCTATTGACAATTGAACAGATGACTAGTTATAGATAGACTAACAACAAGATAATGAACAAATCTTGCCCTTTACTGGTACACGGAGTAGCTTCTCTCTATGTTTCGTACAATGAACTTCAAAATCCAGAGACATTTAAAACTAATATTTTTTCTGTGTCTTAGTGCATGCCTCATCTATATATTAACGAATGCAAATGCTTAGTTACAAAACTGAATCACCTAGCTACTTTGGAATATGTCTAGCTTTGGGCACAGAAATACTTTCCTAGATCTCCTCGTGAAGATTAACTCATCAAAATGCACCTGAAAATGACTAAATTTAAACTTGTAGAAGTTTAAATAATAAATATAAAATTATTATTATAAATTAAATAAATAAAATATAAGCTAAAAGAGTTATTCAAATATTTGAAATGAAATGCCAAAATCAGGACTACAGACTTCTGATTTAACTCCTTCCTAGGTACTATAGTCCTAGCAGTGCTTCAGAAGCTGTTCAGACAAAAAATGTGAAAGAGAGAGCAGGCACAGGTCTGGGTAGGTGGATGACAGTAGGACTTTTTCCTGTTCCCACCCAATTATCTTACACAAAAAGTCATTGGATGCCACTCAGCTATGATAGTTTAAACCTCATACACTTTGTAGTTCAGTAATCTGTTCTGATGACCTAAAGAGATCTGTAGTGTTCATCTTTAACTCAGTATGGCCTGTGTAGCAAAAGAGAACAAAAAACTTTTCTGCAAATACGTTAACAGCAAGAGAAAGGCTAAGGAGAATCTTTAGTCATTTTCGGATGCGTTTTGACGAATTAACCTTCTTGAGGAGATCTAGGGAAGTATTTCTGTGCCCAGAAGACTTGTTGGCCTTCTGAAGTAGGTGTGAAAATGGGAAAGAATTCCATCATTTGTTTAAAAATAAGCAAACTATTTGGGTTCAGCCATGACAAGAACTTTGCAGTGTAGTTAAATAGATATAATAATCAATATTCTGATTTGAAAAGAAAATGCATTAAAAAGAGAAGCATGGGTTAAAAAAAAATTGAGGTGATGACTGAAGAACTATCAAGCAAGGTGCACAGATTCTTTTTGCCTTACAAGTCAGAAGCCTGAACAACAAGGCCGCAAACCAAAAGCTACTCATTACATGTATCGTTTATGCTGTTATGTTACTACACTTTATTAAGCCAGGCAATAAATTATTGTATCCCAAGTGACTAGAACAGTCTGAAGTCTTTACATATTAACATTGTCTGTTACCTGCAATTTTTGATGTAACTATGAATTTGAAACAGTTCTAAATTCTAAGAATAAGTAAGTCAAATTTCCTTTTTATTTCTATAAAATTAATCTTGCCTCCACTTCTTCAGAGGAAGTTATTTGTGCCAATAAAACTTGCAGGACACACCCCGTGATCCTTAAATCACTTAAACTGTGTCTGGAAAGATACTGGACTGAGAGTAAGGAGGAAAATGTTCTGCTATTTGTTAAGCAAGTATTCATTGTATTTAACACTGTGAGAGTACTACACAGAACTAAAAATGTTCAAGGTTTAAAAATGCAATTCTGATTCTCACATCAAGTTTGACATAAGTTAATTAGGTTTTTAAATTTTTTTAAAAAAGGAAGAAGTTAAAACATTAAAAATGCTGAGACAGTCATGTCTGTACTAGTTTGTCCAGGTGAATTGCAATAAATGTAAATTTGTGAATTTTCACCATTTGTGACAATTTTTCACCTCAGAAGATTAAAATGCTTATACTTCTTTAAACTTTCCCTCCTATCTTTTTTTTTTTTTTTTTCAGAATATAGAAAGTTTTATATCGAAGAGAACATTTGGCAGCATGAATGTTTGATTAGAAACCTCTGGATATTACCCTTGGAGACAGAATCTCAACAACAATCATAAAATATACATTGAGAGACTTAGAAGATTTGAAGGACATAAAATACATTTTTATTACTTGGGACAAAATGAAAAAAACATGGCCTTGCATTATATCCAGTTACCAGTAAGTAGCACGGGGAGTTAGCCATGTATAGGTAAGACTAAGTGAATGGAAAGGATGGAGAAAAGTGTAAGGAGAGGAAAAACAGCGACAGGAATGTAGATGAGATATGGTACCCTGGTCTTTATTCTCTGTCTTTATAGAAGACCAAGACCGTTACTTCTCCTTAAAACGCGTTACTTCCCTTGTCATGAAAACAACACACCAACTAGGCAGTAGTTATTTCAAGAAGTCTTTACTAGTCATAACCTATTGCATTATATTGCCCTAAGAAAGCATGTTTGGGAATGCAGTGCGCATTTCTCCTGTGATCATCAGACTGCTCCCATGAGAGGTGTTCTTTTAGCAGGGAAATCACTTGTGCAAATGGATAATGCTTTGCCTGCGCCAAAAGTAAATGGAAATAACTTTAAATTTTCAGAGACTCCATTCTTTATTGCTCATAAATTATCATACTTACTCATGTGAATCAAAATGAACTGTTCAGGAATGCTACTCATGAAACGTTCAAATGCTACAGCCAGGGAAATGGCCTCATTGCATGGGGGCTTATGAGAAGTCTCAGTCAGCATGAAAGACATTCAGGAAAATCATTAAAGCCATGTAACTAAGGCAGATACTGATCTCCTCCCTAGCCTTAAAAAATTCCGAACTGCTTATGTAGCATTTACCTTTGGAACTAGGTTGATGTTGTGTTATGTTTCTCTTTTTCTATAGGTTGTTGTTTATAATGTATTTGCCACTGGTTTCTCTCTTTCTTCATTTATTTTCATTACCCTTGATTTGCTTAAAATTTTAAGAAGAAAGAAAAATAACCTCTTAAAATAAACTATGATGCTCCTTGCTCATCTGTAAATGCACATGTATTAGTCCTGTGAACTTTAAGGATCACATCTGTCTGAGAATGCAAACAGAAACTGCCCTTTTCAGAACCAAAGCTCATGTGTAAGCTTTCAGAATTTTCAGGTGATGGATGGGATTCATCTGTTTGTGCTTGTCTGAGAGATGGAAATAATATAAGTTAATTTTTTATGTTCTTCCAATTATCAGAAAAGGAGAGGAAACTGAAGTTCAGGATGAACAGCTCTCTGCAGTCTGAGAGGAGCATGTCAAATTACACTGAAAACCTGGATGATGAAAAGTAATAGCTGCATTGATTTCAGATAGCATTTACAAAATACACACATGAAAAATGAATCTTACAGAACCATTGTCATGGTTTAAACCCCTGAGTTCAGAAAAAAATAACTAAAACCTCACATCATAATTGTAGGTAATGGATCTATAAGCAATAGCTTAGAATTGTTGTGTTTGCTTTTCATTCAGGATCACCATATAAAGATTGAACTAGTAAACTCTGAATTAAATGACAGTATTACCACTGTCAGGAATGCTCAGACTCTTGGAGCATTATCTGCAAATGAAATATTAAGTAATATTTCTCAAACCAGTTGTTTTAGAAAAAAACAGTGTCAATATAATACCTGAATAAGCCTAAATTCTTTCTTCATTTTGCTTCATTAAAACAGATTCTTCTCTATTTATATGCTCTACATTTGGTCACAAACAGAAGTGATTACTTACACTGAAAACAGAGGAACACCTCTTTCACACTGAAGGCGCCATCTTAATTGCATCCTGGTACCAAAGTACACAGGATCAAGCTGTGAAAATAGAAAATCAGTTCACAAATGTAGTGTCTGCTCTTCAGGCGTCTTTCATAGGGGAATTACTCAACTTGATATCACAGAACACTGTGGGAAAATGCAGCGGGACAAACCACTAACTAGATGATCAGTATCAGTTATTTTCAGACAGCATCTGACCGTTACTGCAACATTTAGACAGTATTCATGTTCCTTGGTGTGGAGTTACAGCAGTGGAACAAGCACCAACTTAACCACAGTAACATTAACTTACTAAAATGTTTTAATAAATGCAGCTTAGAGCTGGGATTTGGAAGCAAGCAAACACTGTTTGTCATATGAACTTATCATTTTTGACTGAGTGCTAGGAGGAGAGCTGTAGGTGAGTTCACTAGATTATCAATTACCTGGAGACACTTTAAGAAAAGGTTCCTCCTTCCCCTGGCTCAAAGCAGTTTTAGTAACTCAAAATTAGAAACTACAAAAATAAAATCACATAGGTCAATTTTATGTTCTTCCCACCCTAACTCCTTTCCCTACAACTGAATTACCTCAACATTTTTTGATACCAAATCAAGATGCGTGTATCATATCTAGTCTGTGGTTGCCTAATTAGGTGACCTCCAGACTTAACACAAAATGAGTTTTCAAATCTTGCAGTAATTATTTAGGTAGCTGATCTTCATGACAACATGACTTCACTCCTAGGCTGTCACTCACTTGCACGGAATTAAATACAAAAAGGAAAATCTCAGCCTTGACATGTGATGCTGAATGACTGCGTACTTACAAAGAAATGTCAACAAAACTCTCATGTGGAGTTTGCTGAGAAAAATTTTGTTGATTTCTGAATTTTTTTTCACTGAAAAAAAAAAAAGTAATTTTTGTATGCTTCAGGCACAACAAGGAATCTTCTATTTTCACATCTGCGCTGAGATGATACTCTCTCCAATATTTTGCATGCAGTTCTTACAAGAGCTGTCAGCAGACAGGGTTGCCGGTTGGAATCCATAGAGTTCTCACTGAGCTCAGACACTGGTTGCAGCCTTGAGGAGCAACATGCTTTCTTACTCTTTTCATAGTGGGTTTGGCTGCAGGAGGCAGCTGGTAAGAAAATGCATCCTATCACTGCTGTCAGTATAATGAAAGAAGCTCATGGAGCAAAGCTCAGTATGACACTTCCCATGTTTATCACCTGTTTGGATGATACTTCATAAATCTTACAACCCAAAAAAGATTGATGTCTGTGCAAGGAGTCAGGATGCTATCTCCCTAGTGTCTAACACATCCTTCTTCCTCATGTTCACTGTCAACCATACCAAATTAGGGATAAGTTCAAATGTCTTACAGTACACATAAAGTTCTTCCCAGATTTCATGTTCCCTTCCAGTAATCACTCCAGTGCCAAACAGCTAGCATAATCCTAGACGTTATGCAAAACAGGATGATCTTTACTGGAGATCCCACTGAAGATTTCCTATTAGTGTAAATGGTTCAGTCTGTGCTAAGTCCATCTCCACCGCAATGTGGTGTCTGTGAGGAGCAGGAGTGAGCTGTGCTAGGAGTGCAGCTGCGCTGTCACAGCAATCACAGCAGATGAGCACCCAGGATGCTGATGCTGCACTTGCTCAGGTGGTAGATGGAAAGGACACATAAATACCTCTGCACTGAAATACAGAAGGCAGCTTTCTTTGTCTGACATTAAATATTTAATATGTGTGGTTCCTGGGTGATGGCTGTTTTGGGAAACCAACTGTCCACCTCTACAACCTACTCTTGCCTTTAGGGAGTTGCCCAAAATTCCTCAAGTGCAAAGTAGCTGTGTTCCTCAGATCTTACGCCAGATAATGCCTGAGTGGACATATGCAGTCTGCTATACTTGGAGGTATGACTCAAGCATTATTGAGGCATCTTGTTAGCCCTATAACACACATTTGAATGAATCTGAATTTTGTAACCATGCCTAGACTTACTTATTCTTTTGTTATGTCAATTTATGTGGCAGGGCACAGGTCTAAGGTAAATGGTGGTCAAATGATGTCAAACTGGAAGGCTTGCAATAAAGAATCACTGAAAGAGAACAATATTCAAAGCTGATCTTCAGATGAACAGCAGATTTTATCTGTTGTTATTCCTCGGTTCTGCCACAGCAATCACTTAACAGAAGTATTGACAGGAAAATAAAAGCAGAATCTTGTAATCAATATCAGAGAAAACAATCCTCATAAATAAAAGCACAATTACCCATTACACTCTCAACACATCCAAAGTTTAATAAAAGAGCCCAGAACAGGTAGCCTTTTTCAGGGCTGATGAAAAATTAAGTTTTAGAAAAAATTCAGTTGGCAGCTAGCACTTTTCACTTTCTTACACATTCATTTTCTTCATGCATAGTTTTGCATGAGTGACAATAAGTCATTCGTGTCTATAAATAATATTCTGTTTTATTATTTGTAGCTGAAATAGGCCAACAGTCTGCTATTTTTTATATTAATCTCAGAGGGAGCTAACTTGCTATATATGCTAGTTGGTTAACTAGGTCAGAAACATTATGCATCTAACCTTAGCAAATGTGGTGTACTTTTGGATGGAAAAAAAAAGCACCAAAACCCAACAACCTATGATATTTCGCTACAGTATAGTTCCATGCACCCATATTACTCAATAGTAGTAGTAGTAGTAGTAGTAGTAGTAGTAGTAGTAGTAATAATAATAATAATAATAATAATAATAATAATAATAATAATAATGCCCATTAAATAGTGTTCTATTTTCTGAATACTGTACCTTCAAGTTCAGCAGTTTCTGTGAAAGAATTTCTTACTTTACTTGAATTCCTTACTTTACCTGGAATTTTGTTCAGTGTTTATGTAAAGGAAATACTCATGTAGAGGGAAGATAGAGTATACTGCTACCAAGATTTTCATGAACTGTCCAGCACTGATTTCTGATAATGTCTCTTATCCTTTAGCATTAAATGCGGGATCCCTCTTATTTTGCTATAAAGTTATATCCAAGGGAAGCAGCAAAAAATGAAGAAAATATTTTTTCATCATGGAGGATCTTGGATGGTATTCAGGAAGTCAGAAATCTGGAGCAACCTTACACTGCTAACTCATATCCTCACAGGTACTTCTGGTAGGTTGGCTTTGTTTTTGATTTGTTGTTTATTTTAATTCCATCTTTTATATTAATTTACACTTCTAACCTATCTTCCTTCTATAAATTAGGATTAGTAAGACCTCTGCTTTGAATGTGTGCAGAAGAAACTCCTGGAATATTGCTTTTCCTTGATTGGCTACCTACCAATTTTCTGGGCTTTTTTCAGTAGTTAACTCCTTTGCTTGCTAGTAACCTGTGTGAATATTTGAACTTTCTGGACACAACAGCTACATTTCTACTCATTTCCCAAAAAGATCAGGGCACACCCTCGTAAGTAGCCATTCCCCTTCATGTTTATAAGCTCCCTTCAAGTACTGAAAGGCTGCAATAAGGTCTCCCTGGAGCCTTCTCTTCTCCGAGCTAAATAAGTCCAGTTCCCTCAACTTTTCCTCATAGCAGAGGTGCTCAAGCCCTCTGATCATCTTTGTGGCCCTCCTCTGGACCCACTCCAAGAACTCCACACCCTTCCTGTACTGGGCCTGGATGCAGTACTCCAGATGGGGCCTCACAAGAGCTGTGTAGAGAGAGACAATCACTTCCCTCTCCCTGCTGGCTACTCCTTTTTTAGTGCAGCCCAGAACACAGTTGGCCTTCTGAGCTGCAAGCACACACTGCTGGCTCATGTCCAGCTTCTTGTCTACCGGGACACCCGAGTCCTTCTCTACAGGGCTGCTCTCGAGGAGATCTTCCTCCAGTCTGTATAAATACCTGGGATTGCCCTGACCCAAGTGCAGCACCCTGCACTTGGCCTTATTGAACCTCATTAGGTTTTCATGGCCCACTTCTCCAGCCTGTCCAGGTCCCTCTGGATGACTTCCCTTCCTTCCAGTGTATCGACTGCACCGCTCAGCTTGGAGTCATCCACAAACTTGCTGAAGGTGCACTCAATGTCATCGTCTGTGTCATTGATGAAGATGTTAAAGAGCACCAATCCCAAAAACAATCCCTGAGGGACACTGCTTGTGACTGACCTCCACCCTGACACAGAACAACTAATCACAATCCTTTGGCTGCATCCAGCCAGCCAATTCCTAATCCATCAAACAGTCCATTCTTTAAATCCACATCTCTCCAATTTAGAGAGAAAGATGTGGTGAGGGACCATGTCAAAGGCCTTGCAGAAGTCCAGGTAGATGATATCCACCACCCTTCCCCTGTCCACTGAAGCTGTCACTCCATCGTAGAAGGCCACCAGATTGGTCAGGCATGATTTGCCCTTGGTGAAGCCATGCTGGCTGTCTCAAATCAACTTTTGTCTCGTATGTGTCTTAACTTAGCTTCTAGGAGGATCTGCTCCGTGATCTTCCCAGGCACAGAGGTGAGGCTCACTGGCCTGTAGTTCCCCGGGTCTTCCTTTCTGCCTTTCTTAAAGATGGGAGTAACATTTCCCTTTTTCCAGTCACTGGGGACTTCACCAGACAGACATGATTTTTCAAATATGATGGAGAGCAGCTCAGCAACCACATCAGCCGCCTCTTTCAAAATCCTAGGATGGATATCATCTGGCTCCATGGACTTATACATGTTCAGTTTCATGAGGAGGACTCGGACATGTTCCACTTCCAGTGGGACAGAAACCACTCCCCACACCTTCACTTAGATGCTTATGGTCCTGACAGACACAGGAAGCCTGACCACCTGTGAAGATTATTCAGTCAGCCACGTTTATTGTTCAGTGAATAAGAAATCAGTTGAATGGTCACTGCCAGAGGGTTGTGGTCAATGACTCTATGTCCAGGTAGAGGCTAGTAATGAGTGGTGTCCACCAGAAGACTGCTGTTCTTCAGTATCTTCATCAGTGACCTAAATAGTGAGACTGAGTGTACCCTCAGCAAGTTTGCTGATTGCGCTAAACTGAGAAGTGCAGTTGATAAAATAGAAGGAAGGGATGCCATCCAAAGGGACCTGTAAAAGCTTGAGAAATGGGCCCTTGTGAACCTAATGAGATTCAACACCAAGTGCAAGGTTTTGCACTTGGGTCAAGGCAATCCCAGATATGGTTAGATGAGAATACTCCTGCCAAAGTGGACTTGGGGATTGTATATGTTTGCTGCATTCACAGAGATGTTCAAGGCCAGGTTGGATGGGGCACTGTGCAGCCTGATCTAGTGGATGGTAGCCCTGCCCACAGCAGAGCAGTTAGAAACAAATGATCTTTATGATCCTTTCCAACCCAAGCTACCCAATGATTCTACAGTGATGATTCTGCACCAAAACTTTTCTTCTTTTTCATTTCCCCTAGAACTGCACTCTGTAAGCTCTTTTAGCCTCTACTTTATCTTAGTTATATGAATTTTATTTAATGCACTGTATCACACAGTGTATTTACAGAATTTTAGGTGGAAGTTTTTTTGTGGTGACTCAGACTCATGAATATCCCTATACAGTGAATAAAAATACATTTCTCTTAAATTTTGTTACTTTTTTATCTTCTCTCTCATAGTCTGTTTCTGATTTACCTTTAAGCTGAGGTTCTGTGAAAAATGTAGGAAAGGTGTGCAATGCCCCAGACATAAATCTATCCTCTTGAGTTAATTAAGATTCGTGTCAATATAGGAATGTACTCTACATCATGTTTGGGGAAAAAACACCTCAGTGGCTATGGCAGTCATCAGGAAACGGCAGAATCAGTCAGTAAGATAGTTGAGAACTAATCTTATTCATAACCAACACCTCTTCAAAGTTTGAGCGTGTCTATAGCAGACTATGATTCATGGATCAGACACCTCTCTAGAATAAGGACATATATTTTGAAAGTAAATAATAGTTTGACAGTAGTGGAGCTCTGACCTACACTTTAAATAACATCAGAGTTCTTCACTAGAACATAAGAGGAAAGATTTCAGTTTATACACTGCCTACAAACCATCCTTCTAAACCATTCAGCAAGTTAAATTTATTCTGCATTGGTGATGGTACGAAGACTATACCTGGTAACAGTGATTTCTTCATCATGGGGAAGAAATCCAGCTGTCCTTTTTATAGTTACTGAATCAGAGAGAATTAAAAAACACCCTACCAACCTCCTAACAAAAAGATGCCAGAAGAGCTCAAACACATTTAAAATAAATGTTCCTGTTGCACATAACTATTCAGAAATCAGATTTAGAAACTGAAGAAAAGCAGAGGTTCAAATCAAAGTATTCCTGCTATAGGAAAGCAGAATGGAGCATTATTCCTACAGGAGTTACTACCCTACAACACATTTTATGTTTTTCTTCTGTTTGTAAGATAATAAGATAATATTAACAAAATATACCAATTGTGAATTGCTAAAATGTAAATCAGGTTTAAATTACTTTTCATCCAAGATTCTTAGTGACTGAAATTTGTTTTCTTTTAAGAGTTTCTTATAAGAAATAATTCACAATCGGAAACAAAAGAGTAGTTCGCACTGTCTATCACATTTTTATTTCAGTCAAGATATAAGAAGCCATCACAGACACAGTCTAAAATTCAAATACTTTGTGCTTCTTAGTGTATACAGCTTTTATAATTGTTTTTACAAACTAGACTAAATGTGGCCATACTGCCTGTGATTTTTTTTTTTTTTCTTTCATGCCATTTGCAACAGGATTGTGGAGTGGAATTCACTAATCCCTTCTGTGAACAAAAGCACATTACAGACAGTGTGGGATGTCTATGCTCTGAGTTCTGTGTAGTCAAGGTAGAGTTCCAGATATTTGGTGAAATAGGGTACTTACACACTAAAAGCTGTGCTTGGATGGCCCAGATTCTGATTTTTAACACAGCTCAGCATTAAACTACAAATATTATATTTGCCAAGTCTATACCACTACGCAGAAATGTGTACAAGAGTCATTGGATCAGAAGAACAGCTTCTGTTCTGTCTCCTTTTGGAGATCTTAATAACTGTTTGGTTTGTAATTCAGTACAATTTTTTCTTCCATTTCCTAAATCCAAGCTTTAGCCACCAGCCTACACTATAGTTTAAAGATAGACACACTTTTATTGCTTATAAAGCTCCAAAAAGCTCTGTTCAGTAGAGATCTCCAGTTGAAGGAAAGAAAGAAAGAAGCTGTCTCTTCCACTAAGTCAGATATGTATGGATCAGAGGAGACTGGGATTTCAGACAGACTCATGCTACACTTTATATTATCCACTGGCTAATTTCAGGCAGCTACCTGGCCAACATAGACATTCTTTTAAACCCAGTTACAGGACACTATTTCTCCCCATTTGCTGTAAGCAGATTATGAGCACCTAACAGGGGAATCTGCAGTGTATGATAGAGGCACACTACTGCAACATCTAACTTTGAGCTCTCAAAGCCTTCTGCAGTTCTAGCCAATCAGTAATGTCTACCTTGGACCAAGAGCTGTACACTCTTGCTCCTTCCTCATCCTGAGGATGAAGTAGCCAGGAGAGAAAGGAATTAAAAGCTACCCAGTGTGTTTCACCATTATTTAGTGAGATCCCCATGAAGATAATTTCCTTCCAAGAAAGGTGGTTTAGTGTTATTCCAAATTTCTATTGTCGTTTGCACTGGCTGACCTTTTTATCTTAGAGGAAAGACAAGAACTGGTCATTCCATATTGATTCTGGCAAATCAGAATATGAAATGTGGTTTCAGCTTTCAATTAAATGGCTAATTAGACAAAAAAAATGTTATCAACAGGGAATATCCCAAATTCATAGACAGCAGATGCAGCATTGCTCATATGAATAATATTCCTCAAACTGACAACCATGAAAGAAAAGCTTAGGAGAAACAATCCATCCCTGGAGACACTGAGAAGGACATCATCTCACAGGACATCAGAAACAATCTGAGCATATGCAATTTTAACACCTTCACCGTTATAACAAATAAATGATTTCATGTTGCATGTTTCTTCTTGATTCTATTCCTTTCTTTTTGAGAGGGTTAAATTCTAGGATGTTCAGAGTTGTGACAATAAGATACATGTACAGCTTTGACCTTTAGAGTACACCCCGCTGTAAGTGGCTGATTATGTCCTTGGCAGCAAGAAGAATAGCACCATAGCATTCACAGCTAGAAAATATCTGTTAATTTGTAGTAATTCTTCACACATTTATATAAAAGCAAATCAAAGATGGTCACTTACCTAAGCTGATAATATAAGTAACATTGGTATAAAGATACAGCTGGACTTTTTCTGTTGAAAAACAAGAAATCTTTTCATGTAAACTTAAACTATTAGGGAATGTACTATATTCTTTTTCCACTAGAAAACTGGAAGACCAATAATAAAACTGTACCAGTTTTGTTTCTTAATGTCACTTAAATAAAATAATGCCAAGATTGTTAGAAAAAAAGAGAAGGGAAGGGAAGGGAAGGGAAGGGAAGGGAAGGGAAGGGAAGGGAAGGGAAGGGAAGGGAAGGGAAGGGAAAGAGCAAAAGTAGGAAGGATTTCATTTCAGGTTGAGTCAAAAGTGTGTCCAGCTCAAATCCCTCTCTTTTTTCAAGAAGGAAGTCCTAATGGCTGGTGTGAAAATATCTCCTCTGGCCATTTAGATCTGTACAGTTATTCACCCTTTTATGCCCACAAATCCTCAATAATATTCTTGACAGGACAGTTGCTCTAATCAAAGACTCAAGGATTTCAAATAACTGTTAAAAACACTTAGCCCATTGCAGTGGAATATGTCTAGGGGAAAGAAACAAAACTAGACCTCACCCACTGAGATGATAAGATGAATCTTCTCAATGCAATAACTTGATTATTCTGAGTTTTTTTGTTCTCATGATTTTTGTATCACAGTTAAATAGCATTAGCAGATTGGATTTCAGACATGATGAGACACAGCTTGTGCCCTTGAAGGGGCAAACATAATATTGAGAGCTGTAGCAAAGGGAGTTAATCTATTTCCACAGATATTATTTGCATTTTTGGTTTGGCTCTTTAGAAGTCATGAGCTTTCAGCAGCTCATTTCTGAAGGCAGTCAAGTAACACACAGTAATCCCCACCATCTGATCAGTGATATTGCACATTTATGCTTTTTTTTTAATCAACCAGCAGTTTTTTTAAGGTTGTTCTGTAGCAAGGTTCCTCAAGTTTACATTACATGAATTACAGACCAGATTTAGAAAAGAAGTACACAAAGCACCTTCCTAGACTTCAGCAAGATTGTCCCCATTTCTAGTGGGAGACTTTGTATCTATTAGTGATTTTTCTATCCTTTAGGGAGCAGCTGCTATATTCTGACTCAGTTTTCAGTTCAGAAGGGATGTGCAGCATCTGGCTGCCTCAGAAGAAGAGGAACTGGCATTCTGCTTCCTTCTGAACAGACCTCAGCAACACTACCCAGCAGATCTGGATAAAAATTAACCACAAAGCTCCAAGCTAGGGTTTATGGAAGGATTCCCAGATAGTGCTGATTAGGTCCAAGAGCATGGTACTGTCTGCAGAACATCAGGGTTTATTATCTCTTAAGTAAATGTTAAAATCAACTTGCTTTCCTCAGATGTTCAGTTTACTTAGACATAACTTTATTCTTAAATTCAGAGATAAAGATGTTTCATGTTATTCACCTCAGCAGATACTGCCTTATTGAAATCCATTTTTATAAAGGTTTCATCATCAAAACAACACAAGCAATAATGCCATTTAGTTGGTAATGGAAATTTTGGGAAGAAAAATGCTTAAAAGATTGAGTCTAAGATCTTTCAAATCTTTCAAACCTTAATTGAAACATTCCTTAAAAAGAGTGAAAAGATCATAGTTAAAATGTGGTGAGCAGATGTTGAGTTTTCTCCCACAACATTTTTTTCTCCCACAACATTTCAGAATGCCTTTCTCCACTTCCATATTCCAGCAGGTCTTCATTTCCTACTATTCATCACAAAGAGGAAATTTCTTTTAAGCTCAAGCATAAACAACAGCTAGAGTTAACATGCAGAAAAACAGAACAGTAAAAGTAATCCAACTGCTTTCTCTGTTGCATGGGTTCCAGGTTCAGAAGTCACAGAACCATAGAGTGATTGAAAATGGAGAGGATCTCTGGAGGTCATGTGGTCCAAACCCTGCTTAAACAAGGACACCTGGAGCAGTTGTCCAGGACCATGTCCACACTGTCATCTAAGCTTAGCTTCCTACTGTTTGCTTTGAGTGTGTGCATCCCTTCAGAAGCCAGCAGAGTGACTCTGAGGATAAAGCCAATACAATGATCCTTCTGGAATAAGAGACAATGTGCTGCCTCCTTGTCTCAGCTGGGGAAAACCACAGAATGAGAGTTAATCCGATTAATCTAATATTATTCATCAGTCAAAGTAATCTTCTTCTAGTTTAATATGAAGTTGCCATGAAACGATGTCATTACCATTATTACCTGTTTTCAGTAGAAAAGTCCTGAAAAAAATCTTGTTTTGACATGCTTTTTGTTTCCCTCTTCATATGGTAACACAAATAGCAATAAACATATGGGAATACACAGCCTCATAACAGGCATTTTTTCTCAGGTGTTTAATTGTTCAGCAAAAACCTCACTAAAATTTACTGTGACAACTTAAAAAGAGAGTATCTCCCTAATCCAGTTTTGGCTACTTTCTGAGTCCTATTTTTGTGAAAAAGTCTCTCCATAACTAAGCTTGAAGGCATTTTTAGGACATTAAATATTTTTAGTATGCAAATATTTTCAGTATGCAAATATTTTATTATGCAAATTAACTGCACATTTACAATAGAAATGTTCTGGAGCTTTGATGCATATAATTAGAGTTAGCTCTTGAGTGGTAAAACGCTAAGTACTTTTTTATATGGGATGAGTTCTTGCAATGCTGCTTGCTAAAAAAATACAGTACATCTTACTAATGAGTCTTACATTGAGTTAAATGGAAATCTGTACTAACAATAGCATTCATATTTTGAACTTTATTCTCCTCAATTCTTTGTCCTTGAAAAATACCCAGTAGCAGTAAAGCACTCAGAGACACTAAATTCAACCTCGTGGCACCTTAAAATGTACCGGAGATTTCTTTCTTCTCTTGCTCAATTAAACAAGACTCCAAGCACTTGCTGTCACCTTTGTACTTGTGTGTTACCAGTTAAAGTGTTTTCACTGCATGAAGATTCACATCTGTGACAGCAACTGAGACAATGTTTTATTTTTATCTTTCTATGTTCTTAACTCTTTCAATTAATACAATGAATTAAGCAGGCTGCTCTAACTCCCTTTCTCATTAAAGTTGTTTTCCTCTCCGAGCACAGCTCCCTTGTTTCATGCAGAATGTGTATTTTCTTGACTCCAGGTCACAATAAACATCTTACTGTCTTACCTGTTTCTGTTCTTCACATGAATCCTAGCAAGTGGTATTCACAACTCACTCTATTCTTCTGTAAAATGGTTAAAATAGGAAAATTGGCTTATTTTGTGCCATCATCTACTTATTTCTGGACTGTTCTTATTATTTATTTTCCCTTCCAAAGTGTAGCTTTATACTGTTACATACTGTTTGTTTGTTATTTAAATGAAGTTTCATTCTTTTAAATGTCTGACCATGTAGATCATGTTTAAGTGGTGAGCCTAGACCAAACAAAAAAAAAAGATTATATGTGTTTACTACTAAACAGCAAGGCCAGATCTTCACTGAAACATGGGGACAGAATTGTCTGTGTATTTTAAATGTTAGCACACTAACAGAGTGCTTTTGGCCTATCCGAACTAACACTTTTCCAGAAAATGGATCTCTGAGAGCATCTCAGGGAACAGCATGGTGCACAAAACCTCCCCAGGAGGTGGTACAGATCAGGCTGTCCTGTTATTAGAGATCTTTTAGACAAACAGGTATGGGATATACAGTGCCACTTGCTCTCACAACCAAACAATAAATTTTGGCCTGCTTGATTTACTGGTATAGGAAGAACCTAGAATGGTAAAAATTCAAATGTGAATCAGATGGTATCACACATCAGATTAATTATGTTAAAATGTCTTTCTTCTGTTATTACTAGGTACATACTTTTGATATGAACAATTTTCCTGTTAACTACTTAGAATCCTAATTTTGCTGAAAATGAGAATTGAGACAATTGTAGCATGACTGAAACTGCATCTTTGCAGACATCTTAGCAATAGTGCAAATCATTATAGCATTTAAGTAGTATTATCTGTAGTCTTTCTGTTAAAATCCATTGCTACGTAGACTAATACTTCTAAATTATATTATTTTCAAGCCCAAACAATTTCATCTTTCTACCCTAGAGAGTGTGAGAAAAAAGTATAAGGATTCTTCCATTGTAATTGGCTTAGCTCCAGTACCTAAGTGAAACTGATTAAGGATCACCAATGAAGGGACCATAGATTGTGCTAACTTGTAAAAGAATACAAAAAGCCTGGTATTTTTCTAGAAGCATTACTGTATGAATGTGGAGCTCAGAAGCAACTAGAAGAACTGAACCTGTAAGACAATGCAAAAGGAGTAGAACAGATAGCAAGGGCTTATAGCAGCTAAATGTAATAAGTAACATGACAGTTTGTCTTCTAACAGACTGTCTGAATGCTCTCTAAGGGCAAAGCTGCCTCCTAGCACCTGGCTGATTCCAGCTACACCTATAGTGAATAACGAAACTGCAAATCACATGAGAAATATCAGCTGAGCCTTTATCTCCTCAGACATACATGTTTTATTTCCCTCCTTTTCTCGCCATCAATTTTTATCGAAGCTTTGAGAATGGAATAACTCATTATATATGGCTGAAATTAAGCTTTAGATTCAAAAACTATCTGAAGGGGGGAAATAACAGACAGAGAAATCCCATAATTATCCTTCTTTAGGAAAAAGATCCAAAATATATTTTTTTATGCACGCTCAAGAGGAATAAATTCCATCTTCTTGGAATAAAATCTGAAGTGCTGAAATGGATTGTTGTTGAAAAGCCATAAACTCAATTCTCATGCAGAAATCATTTTAGTAATAGTTTCAGTATTTAAAAAGAGAAGGATGAGTTCTTTTGTTAAGGTGGGTATTATGATCTGACATGGCAATGCCTGACACATTTAGGATTGATGCAACTGTGCAACTCTTCACAGAAGAAATCCCACAAGGCACATCTAATTTACTTACGTTTGAGTAGTTTGTAACCATAATCAGCAGGAGTCTATGGGAGTACCATTAAGACTCCTGTTTACAGTGCAGTTCGTGGAATGATTATTGCTGTTAGCACTTCGGCATCTAGAAGGCAAGATACTTAGGGTCTCAGAAATCAGGAATTAGGATCTCTGTCCCAGCGTTGGGTATATCTGCCTTAAAGAAACAGACCAAGAGGAGTGTACTTTTATTCTTGAGATCAGTCTCTAGGCAACAGAGATGAATTATGGCTATGGAATAATTTAGGATTATAAAATGTTTGACTTTTTTCAACCACATATATACCATATCTAACTATACTTATACACATACATACACACATACATATACATGCTAAATGCTACAATGCATACATTATATATTATTATATATATATTATATTATACATAAATGCTACATTTATGTATGCATATATATTGATTTGCATGTATGTATAAATTGTATATACGTGTAAAAAAAAGTTACATATACTGTTTATGTGATTTTCATTATTTGCACAGGGAGGTGGTATCTGAAAGGCATAGCAGCTCTCCAGGCTTAAAGTCACACCACATCCAGTATTACCTAGAGTTTGCTGCTTCTTTGAGGATGCCAGGATATGAATTGAGAGATACCATTAATCTCATTTAGGATCTCACCATCTCTGAGGGTTCTTTTGCTTCTCCTCTGCTTGAAAAGGCCAACATTCATTTCTCCTCAGGGACTGTAATCACTCTATTCAACTAAAATAAACTTTATTTAAAGGAAGGTGAGAGATTTTTTGCTTTACATAAACTGAATCACAGTTCATGTAGAGAAGTCCCACATGAAATATTTAGGGAAATAGGGAACATGAAACAGAATAGTTAGAGAGGTGGCTTTTCACGTATATCTGCAGAGGAAGGAAAGCAATACTTTTGGCTTCTCCCTGGTACTTTCTGAGACTATAGCAATTTTTAGCAAATAGTTTTATTTTCAGGCTGTCCAGAAACAAAATGATTTCCACAAAATCATCTATCCACCCAAATTCTTTTCCTCCCACAACAGCCTGAGAAGATAAGACAATAGAGCATAGCAATAGAGCATATTTTGAGAACCAACAAAATAGAGCTGTTAGAATACAAATAGTAAGATGGCTCCAGACTAAGAGACTGTCTGGACAGCGCTCTCCAACTCTTATTCTAGAGGACATCACATTAAAACATTCTTAAGATATTTTTAACCCATTTTGTCCCACAAAAAGGTCTACAGTTTTTCATCACTAACATCTAAACTTTAATGCTCCTTCAGAATATATACAGCTTTATAAAAATATCTCTTCAAAGGCTCCCTAGGTGCATGTGGATTACAACTGAGAGGCTAACCCAGAAAAAGTCAGTGTGGTGAAGAGGCGGGGCAGGGATTAGAAAAGTACTGCAAAGCTCAGAGGTCTAATGAATATTTAATTATTTACAAAAAGCAGATCAGTTCAATTAGGCAAGCTGAAGGGAGACTTGCTCTCCAGCCTCAGCCATCGATCACTCAGTTTGTACATAACAGACTCTCCTAACATCTGCTCTGCCTGGAAATTGGGGTCTTTTCTGCTGGTGGTCGTTCAGAAATCTGTGTTTTTGCCATCTGGAACTTTAAAGGCATTGATTTTGGTTCACAGTTTCCGAAACGAATGTTGGATCTTCAGATGTGAAGGCAGTCTGCAGAGTAGAATCCATTTTTCCATCCACGTGCCAACATTGATAATCCCTCAAACAGACTTGCTAAGTAAAACCAAAAGCTGGAAATGCCGCTTGAATAAAAAGTGGAAATCAATCCAAGCAACAGAATATAGGAATTAATAAGCAAAAAGACTATCAGGTTTCATGAGGGCCGCAAGAGTGAGAGGTGTAACAGCAGGGCTAGGGGCAGCTCAGGTCCAGGGAAGCCAAGATGTCCCCTGCCCTAACAGGTAGGCTGAGACAGGGCCCACTCCAGCTGTGGGAGCTGCTGCTCTGCACTGTTATGTGGTGTAACAGCTGCAGAGGCAAACACACCTCAACTGTAAGCGAGCAGCCAGAAGGATGGCGTTTGTCCCAGGAAATACCTTGATCCAATGAGAGCTCTGCTCAAGGCCATACAGCTGATATACCACAGGTTTCTTCAGTGAAACTTTCTGAGGAGCACAAATACCTTCCAAGGAAGAAGCAGTGAGCTGCCAGGAACTGAGGGTCCAAAACTGCCTGCACCCATCCTCATTGCAACTGCACACTGCTGTTGTTCAGGGCCATGAAGCCACTGCCCCACTGACAAGGCTGCTTTGTCTGGGCAAAGGCTTCAGAAGCTGCTCTGTCTGCTTGATTTTCACTTGTAATTCAGTGGGTCTGGAGGGCTGCCAGAGTGGTGCTGTTTAGTTTCTTGCAGAGGCACAATATATTACTGTTCACAGCTTACTTTTCACAGTGAGGTTAAATCTATATGGAGCCCCTACTTCTCTCAAACAAAACACTGAAAGAAACACTTGTAGATCATGCGGTCAGACCAATGCACTGAAAACAGACCTGTAAATTGCTTCCAAGATATTCTGTGCATGTGACCAGCCCTTCTTTGTACCTCACCGGTCTCAGAGAGACATGGGCTGAGCTGTTTGTTTGCATGGGGTCTCAGATGCCACCATTTTTTCAGAATGCTCAGAGTAGCTAAGGGCCATAAACAACAGAGCTCAGGAATATTGTGGGGAGTATATATGACTAAATCATAGCAGCATCTTGAAGCAGGAGAAGATTTATAAGGCCTTAACCAGCTAAGATGGGGAGGTAATTGTTTTGATTAAAATGAGAAAGAGGGAGCAGCCTATGATGAGTAAATGAAGCTAGAACAGAAAACAGAAAACAGGCAAGACATCACTTCAGGAAAGGGACTTCATCCTGATGCATATGTTTAGTTGAATTAATATAAATAAATAAATAAATTTTAAAACCCCGCAACTAATCGATATTTTGTTATTATCATGCCCTTACATGAAATTCATATCTACTAAATGTATTTCCTTAAAATAGCAATATTATTGAAGCCAGAATGCTACAGTGAATCTTGATATTGTTGGTCTCTGAGCTGGTTTTATGCTATTCTTCTAGTGCCGACTGTGTCCAGAATGTCCTCTGCTTCTTTTTGACATCAGTGAAAAAACTTTGTTGCTTGTCATGCAGATTCTTCGTGGCCTAAGAAGGTACGGGAATCACTGTTGATAGCTATTAATTGGCACAAAGATAAGAAAAGTCTGCAGTTCTATCGTCTCCTCCCGGTATTCTTGTGTTGTTCCCATCTGCCACCTCGTGGCAGTAAGCATTTAATTCAACTCGTTGAAAACATCATTGTAGATCTAGTTACACAGAGCAAACCACGAATTCTTTGTCCATCCCACAATTTCAAGTTGTTCCCTTGTATAAAATCATAGAATCACATAATCACCAAGACTGGAAAAGGCTCCCAAGATCATCCAGTCCAATAATTCATCTACCACCAAGATGTCCCTATTAAGCCATATCCTTTAGTATGACATATAAACGTTTTTTGAACACCTCCAGGGATGATTACTCAACCATCCAACCTCCCTGGGCAGCTCATTCCAGTGCCTGCCTTTAGAGAAGACATTTTTCCTAGTGTCCAACCTGAATCTCCCCTGGTGCAACTTGAGGCCATTCCCTCTAGTTCTATCAGTAGTTATGTGGGAGAAGAGGCCAACTCCCACCTCACCACAACCTACTTTCAAGTAGTTGTAGAGACCTATAAGATCCCCCCCCCCCCAAGCCTCCTCTTCTCCAGACTAAACAATCCCAGTTCCTTCAGCCACTTCTCATAGACTTGCACTCCCAACCCCTCACCAGCTTCATTGCCCTTCTCTGTACACACTCCAGGGCCCCAATGACTTTCTTGTAGTGAGGGGCCCAAAACTGAACACAGCACTTGACGTATGGCTTCATCAGTGCTAAGTACAGAAAGATGATCGCTTCCCTGTTTCTGCTGACAACACTATTTCTGATACAAAGCCAGAATGCTGTTGGCTTTCTTGTCTACTTGGGCATACTGCTGGCTCATGTTCAGCTAAACATCAGCCAGTACTCCCAGTTTGGTTTCTACACAGTCTTCCAGCCACTTTACCCCAAGCCTGTAGCGTGGCCTGGGGTTGTTCTGGCAGGATCTGGCACTTGGTCTCATTGAACTTCATCTCATTGACCTTAGCCCAGCCAGCCTGTCCAGATCCTTCTGAGGGCCCTTCCTAGCCCAGGCAGACTAGCTTTTCCTTCCAACTTGGTGGCATCTGCAGACTTACTGTGGGTGCAGGTTGTCCAGGTCCCCAGTAAGATGTTAATCAGGACAGGCCCAAACAGACCCCTGGAGAACACAACTCATGACTGGTCACCAGCTGGATTTGACTCCACTCACCACCACTCTCAGGGCTCAGCTATCATCCAGTTCTTTACCCAGAAAATAATGTCCAAGCCACAGGCTGCCAGCTTTTCTGTGAGAATACTGTGGGATACAGTATCAAAGCCTTTGCTGAAGTCTAGGAAGACCTCATCATCAGCCTTTCCTTAATCCACCAGACAGGTCACTAGATCATAGATGGAGATTAGGCTGCTCAAGCAGGAACTGCCCTTCATGAACTTGTTCTGGCTGGGCCTGATCCTCCAGTTGTCCCACACATGCCGTGTGACCTTGAGATGATCTCTCCATAACCTTTCCAGGCACCGACGTCAGGCTGGTGGGTCTGTAGTTCTACAGATGCTCCTTACAACCCTAAGTGTGTTCATCAGCACCTCCTGTTGTGCGTTTAAGGTACACTCAAAGCAGCAGTGTCTTCACCCTCCCTTCAGAACCTCATGACGAGTATAAAATGAAACTTTCCTGTCAACAGGTTGGAAAACATTCAGAGCAAGAAGGGGAAACTAGATTAAATTAGAAAAATGTTAAGTGGACAATGCACAGAACTGGAAATTAAATCTTGCACAGAACAGAAGGCTTTGTTTGCTTGCTGTCATTGTCTGTGGGAGAGGTTATGAAACAACATAGAAGGGATAACCACTGGTGGAGCTGCCACCAAGGCAGACTTGGGAACACTGACTGAGAGTCAGCAGTGAAAGAGAAGAGGCCATATAGCATGACATGATCAGAGACAGGCCATGGCTTCACAGCAAGTCAACCCTAGATTTGCCATTTCAAATATGAGGAACAGGCCACAGCTGTCATGGAGAACAAAAGGGCGGAAGGAAAGGGCAGCAGTGGAAACAGAGGTCTCTGCCCCAGTTTCAGAGGAGTATTTTTAAAATCACACCAGATGTTACTGTTGCTACTGAAACTGTACAATAACATATTCAGCCATGCAGATAATTTGCCACAGCAGAAGACTGGGCTTTCCAGATAGCCTATTGCCTCCAGCAGCATTCCATCATACACACCAGTTTGCCTTATCCTAGCTAGAGCCATTTCAGATACATGAAGAACCTTTTGCATCAAATCCACAGGTCTTGCTTGCTTGCTTGTCAGCTGAGTGCTTGCACCATTGGCAGAAAAGTGTCAGAAAAGGCTGGGCACTTAGAAAAGCAGACAGAGGCTGAGCACAGCTCATATCTGTAGGCTAGACTCATGAGAGCAGAGTGCTAAGTCTGGGAACATAGAAGTCAAATGCTGTTAAGATGAACAATCTAGTGAGAAAAGGCAAGGAAGAGGAAATCCCTTTGCAGTGAATTTAATAGTGCCAACATTTACACACATCCTACATGATAGCATTTCTGTTGGAACAAATAATTACTAATAATATAGATTGAGGCACTTGGAAGTGAGGAAATGCCAGCACTGAGGCATAATTACATAGTCATTAATTAAACGATGACATTCTTACTTCTGGATGATGCACATGGAATCATTCAGGCACTTCATGATAAAAGGAAGAAAAATCAGTTGCTTAGATCAGTTTTCTCTTGCATTTTCTGTAATTCAAGGACTGCTGAATATTTTACAATAATCTGCAGATGAGCAAGCCACAGAACCTTTAATTTGAAAATAGCCAAACCTCAGGCAAAGCAATGAATGCTCATTAAGCATTATATTTTTAGCCTTGTTTCTGTGGACAAATCTGTTCTTAAAATTGAAATCTTTTTATGGACAATGGGACAAAATTTTCTCATATTTTGCAGCTTCCCAGGCTGATCGCATTGAAGGTTAAAAGGTAGTTGTCTGCATTATTCATGCCTTGTTCCGGAAAGAGATAAAATGGTAGCATGATCAGAGTGACTGAATGTTGTTCTTTGTCACCACATTGTGAGTGAATCAGTTAAGCCAGGCCTTCCTCAAGTAGTCACTAGTCCCATGTATTGTGTCTTCCTGATTGCTCGGTCATAGAATCACAGGGTTCTAATGGACCTCAGGTAGTCTCTAGTCCAATCAAATTGATCAGGCCCATATCCAGCTCTGTTTTAAGTATATCCAAAAATGGAGACTGGATGAACTGTCTAGGAAACTTGGCCCATTTCCTTGCTGTCCTAATGGTCAGAAAGATTGCCTTTATACTCTAGAATCTGCTAGTGCTCTGAATATATAAAGTGTCAAATTGATTTCACAAAATTTTTAAAAATCAACTCATAATTGGCTAATGTTGAGCATCAGAATTAAGAGATATTCAGCATTGCTCTCAGACTGCTTTTGTCCGTTGTCCGTAAAATAGGATTAAATTAGACATTCCTTTCATATTACTACTGGGAAATTAAATTAATTAACATACAAGTTATTATTTTGAATCAAATTGATGAGGAATATATTGATCAATTTATAACCTAGAATCTGAATATTGAGTAATAACAAAGTCTAACTAATAAAGAAATGCAGTCCTTTGGGGGTGATGGGAGGAGTGGTTATCTGTCATGAGTAAACAAAGGCGGTGAATTAAAGCAATTGTACGTATATTTATTTACTACTTCTTTTTTTCATTCTTAGTTAATGTAATTTCAGTGAAGTTTCTTTGTATAAAAAAGGAAATCACCCACACAATTTCTTTTTAATAAGACTTTGTAATATAGTACGTTGGTTGTTTTTTGTTGTTGTTTTTATTTGTTTAATTCAGACATGCTAAGAAAATAAATCTGGAGAAGGGCTTTGAGGTAAATAATGGCTTTAGTGGCCTTGATTTGAAGTGGAAATGATTGATATGGGAGAAGGAGAACTGAAGATGCAGCTGTTTGCCTGTAACATTTGCCATCTACAAGAAATAAAGAGTTTTAATGGGTCTATACCACCTCATTTTAAAATATACTGCTTATATTCTTTTGTTTGTTTGTTTGTTTTCCTTTTATGCAACTAATTACCTGGATTACAAGTATAAATATGTAACTAGTTTGCTCCAAATCCCTTTTGCAATATCTTCTTAAGGTTGCCATTTGTTGGAGTCGCTGTAAAGTATTGCATGACCGCGCCTCTAGGTGTCAGTCTTTCCCATTATTTGGAAAAACAACGTCCTCGACATCACTTGTCTCTAAGCAACCATGAAGCTAGATGGATTTTAAAAGATTCTAGCTCTCTTTCTCAAGTAATTTCAACAGTTTGGACTGGAAAGAGAATGATGATCAGAAGAGAGATGGGTGCTGAAAGCAGTGATTAGCAGAATGCCTTTATGGATCCCCAAAGGTTTAGACAAAGGCTAAAACCAGGCGTATCTGGAAATTAACAAAGAAAAGTCCCCTTTGAAAATATTTACCTTAAAAATTTACTGCACTGGGTGAGAATTTTTAGACAGAAAGAATTGTGAACACAGTCCTAGACTTAATGATCATACCACATCAAGACCTGGTTCTACCCTCTTTGGGTTTCTCAGGCATGTGAGATATTTCTGGAATCTTGCCTTTATCTTCAGTGGGTCTGTAGTCCTCCATATTATAACAAATAAATTGCATTTTGAGGATTCTTCAATGGGAACATTTCCATTCAAAACTGCATTTTTTACTGAATCTTTTTCTTTATGAAAGAAAATAAATTTAAACATATTACATTTAAACACTACAAAGTCTGAAGGTGCCAGCAATCAGAAAACACTGGAATTCTCCTGCTAGAGCTATAACAGTTTAATCTTATAATCAAAGTACAATATTTTTCATGAATATTTGGATAATGAAATAGAGAAACAAATGTAACAATAGTTTTATTGTGCTTATTTCAAATAATGGGATAATCATACTCAAATAGAATTATATATAATTTAATTATTACTCTATTGGGAATAGTCTCCAATGTTAAAACAAACAAACAACAACAACAACAAACATTAAATCACTGAAAGGAAATTATATAGCTAAGACTGAATTTCTTAAGAAAATAAAAATAAATGATAATTCATGCATGAAAATCAAAGTGTTATGTCCCACATGGATTTATATTCATACTGTTGTATATACACTGACCCCTGAAGCATGACCTACAGTTTCATGCTGAAATTCATGGAATTTTCTTTTATTTTTATTCACTGCACTGGGATATAAGCTAAAAGAAATCTTAGAGTTAGGTGGCATTCAAGAATCTCTGTAATCTTCTGTCTTTAAAAACACTTGTTTTCTAATCAAGTTTACTGATGGACAGTTGCCAAATAATTCAAAGTCAGATATAATGGTTCATTTGATTACAGCTGCTAGAATAAAGGTTCAAATAACAAAAAAATACATTCTGAATCTCATGAAAGAAAATCTCTTCTCAATTAACTTAAAGATGGTTGTGCAATATTGTCATAGCCCTTTTAACAACCCATTAAACTGGTTTTGATTTACAGATGCTTTTACAGTACCCATGTGTAATGGAAGTGGTGTAAATGATCTCATAGTAATGTACAAATATGAAGATACTTTCCTGCAACACAGACAACTCTGGCCTTTCGTATCAAATTAGGAACCACTTAAAGAAAGTGGTAGTAAATAAGCCCATATGACAGGGTGGGATGTATTTGTAGGTACTGTGAGAGATGCTGTAATCCGCTGTAAGGCCAATCTGAATCATCACTGTGAGATCATGAACATTAGGTGAAATCCCCAATGACAGCAGAGGGGAAATGTTTTACCCTTCTTCAAAGGGCAAGAAGGAAAACCTGGCTAGCCAGTTCACTTAACATCTGACCATGGGAAAATTAAGAGTCCAATCTTTCTGGAGGCCATTTCCAGGCATATGAAATACAAGAAGCTGATTGGGAATGATCAGTGCCCATTTACCAAGGTACGTCAGGTCTGATGAGCCTGACAGCTTTATATGAAAAGATGACTGACTCCGCTCCTATTGGAGACCGGTGAGTATGGATTTAGTGAGCCTTCAGCATGGAAGCCCATTATATCCTCACTGTCAAAATGAAGAGACAGAGTGGATGGTCAAGGCTGCTTTAAGCACCATTCAGAATCTGCCTGTGTTCATGACCTTGTTCTCTTTTTATTTCAGCAGCAAAGGAGCCTAAGTACTTGTCTTTAACAAGCGAATCATTGTGAATTACAATTATTTCTTCATCAGTTCTGACATTCCTTGGTGCAGTGCAGTGCAGGAAAAGAGTCTTTGCTGAAAAACAGCCCACATGACAAGCTCAAGGAAAGCTGGACAGTCTAAAAAAGAAAAAGTGACTGTGATCTTTGTTTACTTCACTGCCTGTTACTTCTTCTTGTCTTTCATTAAGACTGTACAGATTACAGAGCACTTACAGATATATTTGTGGCCTGATAATTGCTACCTACTTGTATTTTATTAATTTTGAATATAAGATCAGAAGTACTGAACACTAAGTTTAGACAAACCCTGTATCAAGGATGACTACATTATAATGTAAAAGAAATTCTCACGATTTTTTAAGATAATTTTTTTAAGATAAAATTTAATTATTTAAGATAGAATGTAAAGTATCTAGGAGATTAAATTCTGCAATGAAGTTACAGTTATACACAGAACTGACACAATGCTTAAGATTAGGAATTGAAGCACTGTTGAAACAAATCGGCTGTCTACAAAACCAGCTCAGAAGAATCAGTAAGAGGATTATCTGGGTCAAGTTAGAATCTCTTCAGATAAACTCACATAACAGAGCCCACATCAGGAAACATCAACTCTGGAAGTGTCCACAGAACATCCTCAAAAAGGACTGATGTGGGAGATGTTATCCACCTGCCTAAGATTTTATAAATCTCCAATGGAGCTTGTGTGAGGGTGGATCCAGAGTTTCTCAGCACAGGGAACAGCCATGTTTTAGGATAATGAGAAAAAAATAAGAAAAAAAATGTTGAAGTTCTATTATGTTCACTGTAGTGTTAGAAATGGTTTTGATTAATGAAATGGGCTGCAGTTTCTTTTCATGAATAATACCTTTGCTCTAATAAAGCCAACCATATCCTGGGTTGTATCAAGAGAAGTGTGACCAGCAGGTCAAGGGAGGTGATTCTATCCCTCTACTCTGCTCTCACGAGACCCCACCTGGAGTATTGCATCCAGTTCTGGAGCCCTCAGCACAAGTAGAACATGGAGCTGTTGGAGTGGGTCCAGAGAATGGCCACAAAGATGATCAGAGCTCTGGAGCACCTTCCCCACGAGGACAGGCTGAGAGTTTGAGCTCTTCAGCATGGAGAAGAGAAGGCTCCAGGGGACTTGATAACAACCTTCCAGTACCTGAAAGGGGCCTAGAGGTAAGCTGGGGAGGGACTTTTTGTAAGAGCATGTAGGGACAGAACAAGGGGAAATGGTTTTTAACTGGAAGAGTGTAGATTTAGACTAGATATTAGGAACAAATACTGTGATGGCGGTGAGACACTGGAACAGCTTGCCCAGGCAGACTGTGATTGCAGCCTTTCTGGAGGCATTCAAGACCAGGCTGGATGGGGTTTTGATGAACCTGGTCTAGTGGGAGGTGTCCCTGCCTACAGCAGGGGGTCAGAGCTAGATGATCTTAAAGGTCCCTTCCAAACCAAACCATTCTATGATTCTATGAAAATGCAATTTCTGTCAGGTAGAAATTCTGATTGGTGCTCAGCCTCCCTACTCCTTCTTCCTCTCTTTGTCCTACTTCTTTAGTTCAGTAAAATTTAAAATATTCACTGCATGGCATCACCATCACTTCTCTTAAAAAGCCCAGGAATCTACAGTACTCCTGACAAATTCCATATAAGTAACATTATGCTTGGGTGAATCCACACAGCTGACTGACCAAAGGGTTCATTTCTTCTGCTTTGTGTTTTTTCCAGCTTACATAGGAAATAGAAAGTAAAATTCCTTTCTAGACTGTACTGTATCAAATGAAATTTGCTCACAGAGCAGAAGAGAATATTCTAAAGATCTTACTCCATGGTAAACAGCTGAGCTGGCATCTGAGTCAAACTAGAACATGCTTCTGCGTTCAGGAAGCTTTGCAAAGCTAATACCATCAAGCAGGTATCAGATGCAGCTTAGTAGATATGAAACATTGTGGTTCAAAAAAATGACAGCTCTGGGAACACAAATCCTTCATCTACAACTTAGATATCAGGTAAGCTATGACAAATCAGATCTTTCACAAGCACAGTTGTATTATTATCACACAGAACCAATCGTGGTTGTTTATATCACCTCCATTTTGACTATCACCAAGGACATCTGTTTTTTCCTCTCACCTTCTGCCATAATATGAGTTTTTCTGGTACTGTATCAAGCATAGGTGATTAACCTGTGCAATTTGCTTGTTCTTTTATCTTCAGTTATTGTGTTTAGCCTAGAAGGTTAAATGACTTTTCACACTCTTTGATCTCAAGACTTTTAATACTGTGAAAATAAGAGACAAAGCTTTTGAATTTGATCTGATACTCTGTGGGAAGCCAGCACTAAGTGGAAACTAGCTTGATGTGTCTGTGGCAGTCATTGCTGCTAAAGCTGTCTCGGTGACTACCAGCCTGGGCTTCCTAAACTCTGGAGACTTCAGATCCATGCAGGGTCATGGAATTACATCAAAGTTGTACAGGCAGCAGGAAAACAGGAAAAACAGAGGTCAACTTTAAATGGTTCAGATTTAATGTTAGTGAGGAATCCAACAGCAGTCTTCATTAGGAGACTGAATTAAGCTATCTCAGGTATATTGCCTATAAAATAAAAAAGACTGCATCAAGACAGTCTGTAATTGTTCAGTTTTCACCAACTTTTCATCCTCTAGCATAACTTATGCTAACAGCTGTAATTTTCCTAACAGTCCTATTGCTATATGTGGTAAAGATCAGTAGCTCTGTATCACTTGTCACTTCATATCATCTTAATCTATCTTCAAGTATATGTTAAATTGGATTAGAGGGAAAGAGCTAATCTTTCTGTAAGTAAAACTAATCCTACAGATTGAATTTTCCTTCATTAGCTGTTATATTGTTCCCTCCAGGAAGTACTCAAACCAGTTTACCAAATTAATCTGGATTTGTGATGGCTCTTTTAAACAGGACTGAGCTATTACAAGACAAACAAGGGTTGAGAACATAAAGAATGAATATGCCCTCTCCACCTTTAGAAGTAAAACCTCTTTTTACTTTTAGAAGTAAAACTGTCTCTTTGTACCAATGGTACAGTTTGAATGCCATGCATAATCCAGAGCATTAGCTTCAAATGCATAGATTTATATTTGCTTGGCTATTCTGTTCAGGAAGGAGGGACCTTGGGCAACAAGTCCAGTGTATCCAGGGTGAATTTCTTACATGCGAGTAAAATCTTGTAAGACTCAACTTAAAAATATGAACTGCTTTTCCATGGGAAAAAAGTGCCTCATATCTTTCTAAAGCTCAGGCAGGAAAAAAATAATAAATAAATAAATAAATAGATGGATAAATAAATAAATAAATAAAAACAGTAAAAAAAAAAAGAAAAAATGAAAGAAAAAAAAAGATGTGAAAGTAACTTGCAAGTCTGAAGTATGTTTGTTCAAACTGAAGCATGGTATGATGTCAGTAACATCTGGCTTGGAGATTAATTCTGAAATGTCTTACTGATTAAATTTTTAGTCCTAACTGCTGCATATCTGCCCCAGTTCAACTCCAGTGCAATGCTTTCAGTAGTAGTTCTCCTCTTAGAATCTAAAGGAAAAGAAGCCCTGTTATTATTTTTTATTGCTCCTTTAAAGTCGTTGTAAGATGTGTTTGCTTCAGTGAGTACTGTGATCAGTGTACATTTTGTATTTTATAAAAATAGCCTGCCCTCTTTTCCCATTGCAGCATGGAGGATGCCTGAAAATGAGACTGGCATAATAAGGTCAGCGCTGCTGTGTAATGCAACAAACTTGTCAGTAAATGTTACTATCAAAAACAGTATCTCAGAATCATCTGCTTTATTCTTATTTGTTTAAGTCATGCAGTTTCATCTCTCACCACATGCTGCTTTCTGTAAAAATATATGCAAGATTAAAAATAAATGTAATTAAAATCTTTCTTCTATAGCTAAGGAAAAGATTCAGAATTTAGTCACGAGAAGAAATGAGCATAGGCAGCTATACATTCTTAATTTTTTCTGCATACTTGCAATAATGTTCCTGTGGTGAATTTCTTACATATTTAATGCTCTTGTAACTGGGAACCATGGTTCAAATCTTTGACCATGTATAAATCCTCTTTTCAATGCTTCAGTGGAAGATTCACATTACAGAAAATACTATGCAAATCAGATTACATTTTACTGCCTTAGTGATTGCCATCCTTATGCCCATTGACCATGTCAACATTTTCTATACTGGCACAGTAGAAACTCCCTGAGAAAGAAGAAATAAAAATAATAAAATAATGAAAACCTTGCCATACAGGGAGAGGGAAAACATATTAGTTTGCTGGGAAAAGAAATGAGAAGGGTCTCAACAGAAGGACAAAATGAAGGAAAAAAATAATGAAGAGAAGAAATAGTCACACTTATCTATTTTTCCTAATGTAGAAACAAAGAACTAGACAATTTCATTTTTTTTCATTTGTAGATCTCAGTACGATGTATAATACTCTGCCCTTGGTGTAGGGATAGTTGAATCTTGAGCATGTGTTGCATGAAATGTGTGTCCGGACTTAAATTTACTGCAGGAACCAAGGAACTAAATATGTGAAATTACAGAATCACAGAATGGACAGGGTTGGAAAAGACCTCAAGTATCATGAATCTCCAACCTCTCTGCCACATGCAGGGCCACCAACCTCCACATTCAATACTAGACCAGGCTGCCAAGGGCCCCATCCAATCTGGCCTTGAACACTTCCAGGGACGGGGCATCCACAGCCTCTCTGGGCAGCTGTTCCAGAACTTCACCACTCTCTCTGTAAAGAATTTCCCAATGACATCCAAGATGACATCCAAATTATAGCCATCAGCAGTAACATTTTGCTCACTTTGCCTGCACCTCAAAAGCTGTGGTGTGCACGACAGCCAGTCTGTGCCAATAAGCACTGACACAAGATGACAGTAGTAAATATTTATACTAATATAATAATCTGGTTACCAGTTAACTTGAAGGAAAGTGGAGAAAGCTGTTATGTGGGTAGGAACTGGATGTAGCAGGCTCCTGTCTGCCGGTAATGATCCACAAATAAACAGATTCCAAACTACTGAAGGTTTTTCAGATAGTGCCTCGAAAATACCTTTTTCCTTAAGAAGCTGTCAGATATTTTAATTTTAAGCCATTTTTGCTTTTTCTCTTTCAAGCAGAAAAACAACAGACTTGTGATGCACAGAAATGGTGTGGGTAACTTCCAGACTTCTTCATCTCTTTTCCCTGAGCAACTGATTTACAGCTCAGCTCCCAGAGTGGGGAGGGATCTGTAATACACAGAAGTATCTAAAAGTGCTGTAATATCACTTAACTCTTTATTCAGTGAGTGTAGGATTCATTCCACAACCAATTCAGCAAATATGTTTATGGTTTGTATATTTGTGATGGCTTAGCATTCTGACATAAAATTATCCGCTGCTTATTCACGCTTGCCGAGCAGTACAAGATTGCTTTGCAATCTCTGCATTTTCAGATGTTTTAGAGTAAGATGGAGGTTCTATTTGGAGACTGCACTTAAAAAATCCCAAGGCAGGAGGTTGCATAGCAATGGGAAAAGTACATGTTCAATACTGAATCATCATCCTTTCCTTTCTGTTACTATGGTGATGGCAAAGCTGCCGGGCAGCTTGGTCTGCCATCTCCATAACTGCAACAGGAGCTCTGATGGGATGCATGCAATACTCTCTGCTCATACCTTCCATGTCCTTCACAAGCACAAATGAATAAACAGATCTTTTTTTTCAGCTGTGCATAGGTTTGTTGAAGTACTCTGTCATCTGTGTTTAAGTGTCAGTGCATCCTGGAACTGTATGACACTCAGACAGAGTCTGACATACACCTTTAAAATTTCCACTGTGAATTATCTCTTTACTATCTAAGAAGCTAAGTAGAGAATGCCTTAACAACCCAGCTTTGAGAAGTCTATTATAAACATTCAACCTAAAGTGAGAATGTTAAACCATTTTAATAAATGTACAAGAATAACATAGATTTTTCAAATATTTTGTATTCTAGGGCTATAGTAAGGGAGAAATGCAAGAGTTAAGCTGCAGATGCTCCAGGTATGAGACACATATGGCAGGGAGCCATCTCTCTCTCATTGTTGTGCCAAAAATATTTTAGCTAACACACTGAACAAAGAAGTAGGTCATATGCAGATTTCTCTTTATGAACAACACTTGAGAGGCTGCAGTGCTTCAGAATTACATCTCATTCTTTTCAGACATTGAAAAGCAGAGAAGCAATTATATTCCTATGTATAAAAGCCAAGTTAAGGTGTGTGTGAACAATTCCAATAATCTCAAGTGTGGATGAGCATTCAGTCCTTTAGCAAATCTGCCACATTACCCCAGTTACAACTGCTTTAATACCACTGGGTAAAGATCATTCCTTCATAACCACTACTACCACATATTCCTTTTTTTTACAATGAAAAAGACACATACTGTTTTCCACTGAACTATCTTCATTCAATTCAGACAAAAAAATGCCTTCTTGTTTGAACTTTTGTCTGAACAGTATTTCATTATAGATGAAAGAGCTTAAACTAGCCTGCAAGTGCTATATTACAGCAATAAATCTGTGACTTCAGATCTTGTATTGGGGGCCAAAATATAGAAAAAAAAAAATTGAGATCATGTGTGTGTTCCATAATCAAAGATAAAATAAAAACAAATCTTTTGAGAAAACATCAGTCTGTCTAAACACCCATTAAGCAACTGAGCAGCACCACAATCATCCAAGAAGTTTCAGAAAGATTATCTGCTTGCCCATCTCCCAGTCCCTGGAGAGGTTAGATTGAACCAGGCTCTGAGCTACCTGATGAAGCTGTAGATGACCCTGTTTGATGCAAAAGAGTTGGACTAGATGACTTTTAAATGTCCCTTTCAACTCAAATGATTCTATGATTCTATATTATTTTGTTAACCTTACTGAATTATGTTACATATCATCACACCTGTTATTATTTGTTATATATATTCCATCCTTTGATGGATGTGAAATGTAAAAAATGCTTTGCATGTACCTTTTCATTTTTGCAATTCACATTGTCTATCTTTGAGGATAAGCTTTATGGAGGTTTGTATACTTCTACTCATTGAAGTGAAATGCTCAGGCTGTGTAGTAGATCAGATATACATCATGTAATGCTGAATGGTCAAATGCCTTGGCCAATTATGCTAGTGTTATGCTGTTTTAAAGCCATTTTGACGCTACGTTCAGAGAGGTGCAAAGCACTCTCAGCTCTCCTACTTGGTATGTACAAGGGCAAGCCCATTTTTTATTATCATTAGTCGTGCTCCTTCCATAAGTAGAGTTCCCCTAAGCCTGGAGCCTAGGTTACATCCCATCAGGACTAATAGCAGTCGCACGCATACATCATGCGTACTTCAGAGCACTGCTCTACCGAAGCCGCGGAGCGGACCTCCCGCCCGCCGGGCCTTCCTGCAGCGCTCGGGCGCTGTCCGCGGTGCTGCAGCGGGAATGCTGCTGCTGCCCTTTCTGCACGGCGGCAGGGAAAAAAAAGGGATCTGGGGCACAACAGAAGCTATTAATTGTACTAACCCGTGAATACAGGCAGCCGGGAAAATTGCAAGACAGTTCTACCTGCACTGATCAAAAAACAATCCTTGCTAGAGACTCTGTGAGAACACTCACTCTTGTACAAACATACATTTTAAGTGAGTTAAAACAACACTCATTCCTTTGCAAAATGGCCACATTTTGCATCACATTCTTGATGCTGTCTGTAGAACAATCCATCTTTCTCCAGTGAGAATACAGCCACTCTTCTGCCATTATATCTTATGCTGATAATTTCAGAATTTGACGTACGTCTAAAGCAAATAATACTATTGAAGTTGTATATGAGTTCTTGAGATTGTTAGAAATGAGTTGGGTTTAACAATGCACTCTAAGAGATTCCACATTCTTTATTGAAAGAGAAGAATTCCTAGGCTGAACCTAAGGGAAAAACAAACAAATAAACAACAACAACAAAAACCTGAATTTTGTTGATATTCTCCTTCTGAAACCAGTTTAAAGATGTTAGAGAAAGACAAAGTCAAATATCTGATTCAAGGAAGCATCCATAATAATAGCTGCTTCCACAGGGGAATCATAGGTCCTTCATACTGGGACACCAAGAGTCTTGAGAAGGAGGCCTATTAAGAGGAATGGGACTTTGAAAGCTGATCTCTGATAAGGAAAGTAAATGAGTGAGGAGCATATAAACAAAGAGAATAAAAGCACTTATACTCAAAAACAGTGCAGAAAAACTCTCCTTGAGACAAAGTAAACAAGTTGAAAATCCAAAAGGGGAATACCAGAGAAGGATAACCAAGCTTGTAAGCCTGGGAAATCTTTGGAGGATATTTTAGGATTGTTATTTACTAGTGGTTAAAATAAAAATTGATTCCATTGCTATCCTTTTCTATTTTTTTTTCCTTCCTAAGTAAAGCTTATGGATATTTACACAAGTTAGAAAAAAAAGATCAAAATCCATAGATTTGAATGCCTGGGTAACCAACTTTTTTCCAACTTATGGTGTAACCAACTTATAGGTAACCAACTATTTTCCAACTTATGGTGCTGAAAGCATATGAGTAGATCCATTAAAGAGATGATTTTCCATAGTCCCAGATGTGACACTAGCCATGGGACAGATAGCATCATCCAAAACATATTATGCTCTTTTGTGCCATCTAGAATTAAACTACTTAGGATTTACGATGGACTTCAGGATGGGAGGTGTTTACATCATATTCTGCTTGCCTTCATCTACTTACTCCTGTGTTTATATCTTTTTTTTTTTTTTCATTGTAAATACTATATCTCCCTTGCAGAAGGTGCATACTATTCAGTAGCAATACTGACGTGTCTGACTCAGACCATCTTAAAAAGAGGCTCACTGTCACTGATATGAGCATGTTAAAAAAAAAGAAGGAATTAATCAACATTAAAATTGTGTTTTCATTGCTTGTGTATGCTTTGTAGAAGTATTTCTGGGAAGGGCAAGAAGCAATTCCATGTATTTAATTTACTGAAGCCTTTAACTGTTAGTTGTTGGGTTTTTTTGGTGGATTTGTTGTAGGGTTTGTTTTGTTTTGTTTGTTTGCTTTCATTCCAAAAAGATGCAATAAAGTGGGTCTTATTTTATTAATAAAATATCTGGTTGGAAGGTCTTTGTCAGACCAAATCATTGCTCAGCAAAGTAAAAGAAGCAGTGCCAATTGGCTGTTTTTCCATGAGTATTGTGCCTATTAAAAAAAGGTGCAGCATTTAGTACATCTTTCTTCTTTCTGTTTCCTAAATGACACAACAACTGTATACTAAGTGTATTTAAAGCACTTCATTCTTTGGTTCCATGTCAAAAAAGAAGATATATATTACCACAATGTGTCCAAGTCATGGTGCTAAAAGAACACAGCTCCTGCTCTGCTACCTCATTTCTTCTTATCAAAAGACAAGTCTTTTCTTGTTTAAAGTAAGAAGACTTATCATTATTCTACTGACAGTGCTGAACCAAGCTTTGCTTGATTTTTTGAATCAAATCAACAGATTTGTTCCAGACATCAGCACTAAAAAGATTAAGAAAATAGCATTCGTGGGAAGAACTTAATTTTGAAAATCCTTCATGTTCAATTCTTCACAATAATAGAGCAATCAAGAAATCAGCATGTTTCATCTCAGCAAGTAGCATAGAAATCTTAATCTTCAACTGTTACAATAATTCTAAAATTATTATTTTGGGTGCCTAGGCTAAAGCCTTTTAGAGAGGATTTCACAGTAACTGATTTTAATAGCCTTTATCAATGTTAGCAGCATTTAATGTGAGTCAATAAGCATCCCAGATTGGCTGCACCATCTAGCATAACTAGAAAAGTGCCTGACAGAAAAAGAGCAGTTACTAATCTGATTGCAGGTGCCTTATGTATCTTTCAAGATTATTACTTAACCCTTTATTATTTAACTTTGTAAATCCACAGTAAGTTTTGACTTTATTGGAAAGGTGTGACATAAAAAGTTGTCTTTTTAAATTTTGCTAAGTTTTGAAGCAAATAAATAATTATTTGGTTTGATGTAAAATATTTTTGCCTTTTTCTTCAAGGAAATCTCAACATTAAATATGAAAGCATTGAAGTCATAACTTCACAATAGGTCAAAACTTGTAAATGAGTACACGAAAAGTGCTTAGTCCATAACGCTTCCAGACTGGTAAGGCAGCATGTTTTGATTTGGAGATATAGGCTCACACGCAGAGACAAATCATTTTGCTTTTGATTGCAAGGTCTTCCTGGTACTTAGTGTGCAGTTCAGAAGAACATCATGCAGATTAATTGTAGGCCTATATTGAAGTTCATTGCTGTAACTTTCTTCCTTGATGCTGAAAACACACTACAGGAGAAAAGGATGCACAGTGAATTTTTATGGGAAGAACCTATGAGCTTGAATAAAGTATGGGGAACGGCACTGCAAACAAGTGCCCTAGTTTTTGCTGTCATAAGTTTATACTGAGAAATTTCTGCATTTCCTTTTCTGAGCTATCTTCACAGGAAGATGAAAGCTGAAATTCTCATTTAGATTTTAAGTCCTCCACGCCAAGGATGCTCACAGACATGTGCTTCACAGAGTCACATTCAAATTCTGCTTCACTGCACAGTTATTCCTGGTAGAGTCAGCATACATAAAATAAAAATATGACCTTGAATGCCAGCTTTCAGTCTTACATAGATAAGCATGGTGTCATTTGAAATTTACTGGAATTACCTGACTGATGTCGAGAGTTTATATGGAGCTTTTGTATGAATGATTTTTTTTTTTTTTTTGGATTTGTATACCATAAAGAATGGATACCCTGTTGAATCTAGGATATCTCTAATATGCCCCAAATATTCTCTCAATTCTATCTTGTTTTCATTTTTCTTGCAAAATAGCTTGTAGTATCCTCACTGTACAGAAAACCTAATAACATGTTCTCTGCATATTCTTTTATCTACACCAAGAGTATATGAAATAAGCTAGATACACTCTTATTTGCTGAATGTCATGCGAGTCTTAGAGTCAGTTAGGAAAAACTAGTTTTATCAGTAACTAAGGACTAAGAATCAAAATCCCTCTGACCTGCCATGCTTATTTTCTTTAAGTGCCTCTAATGATTCCCAGTAGTTCCCTCTTTCTCAACTACTGAAATATAACTTGCTACATTATAGAAACTTTGTGCCTAATTCCATTCTTTCATTTAGAATCATCAAAGGAGCAATTTTGGTTGTATAGATGATTTCCTTCATCACTTGTGAACAAGGAACATGATAATCAGCTTGTACAGTTACTGGCAGTATACACAGCCTCAACAGGAAGAAGGTGCTGTTTCCCATTTCTCAGTCTATGTTGACTATGAGAAAGAACAAGACGCCAGGCTATAAAATTATAACTCTTCATTGCACTTGATGCAGCCTTAGAAAATGTGTGTAGAATGGACCCTTGGTGTTTGTGTTCTACTCTGAATTTTACAATTTTACAGGTAAATATAATACTGGAGTTAGAGATTAACTGAGTTTTTCAGAAATTCACTTTTTTCAGATCTGCCCACAAACAAAGCCATAAACCTGTAATAATAACAAATGATAAGTGACACAAAACAACTGGAAAGTCTCTCATAATGAGATTAGTATTTGCAAGGACTTTAATAAAGTTTGTATTAGCAAAAAGAAATGGATTGTATTTGGCACATAGACAGTGTAAGGAAGCAGAAAAAAATTGCTTTGAACTTGATCAAGTTGCTATGCATGATACCAAGGAAGATGACTGGCAGTGTAGTATATCCTCTTGGAACAAAGGAGCTTGAAGAGATAATTCACAAGATGATAATAGATTTTGAGATTCTAAATGTGGTTTACTTGCTTCAGCTGTTTCATGCGGAATTATGATACTAAATTTATTACTTTTATGGAAGAATTAATGGTAGTTGGTTTACTTTAAGATCTTCTGTTAACATATTGATCTGAGCAATTAATAAATATCATGTTCTGTAACTTGTGTATGCCATGGATTCAAAAAATGACAAAAGAGATGATTGTCCTTTCATTTGCATCTGCAAAGATTTTTACTATTCTCAATGAATACAGCAAAATTGCATCAATAAAAAATTAGCATGAAAGAGGAAAATTGCCCCAGACTGCACTAACTATCCATCAGCAGACCTTAAGTGTCTCTGTTAAAAACATGCCTCTAGAAAATGGGACAAATTTCTTCAGTGCTCATTGAAAGAATGTGATACTTAGTTGTTAAGCTTCAAGAAAAAAAATCATTTGGAAAATTATTTTGGAAATGAACCTCTATTTGTTTTTTTTAAAAAAAGTTTTCTGTCTGTTTCCAATTAATATTTTGATACTGATTGAATGTTTATGGCATATGAGCTTGAGTGAACTCCAGGTGAGAATTATCAGCGCTCTCAAGCGTTGTCCTTTCCTTAGCTGTGGAAAAACTCCTCAACTGAGGTAAAGGAGATCCTACTAAGGGGCTCAATCTTCTCATCAATTGGCTATATATGAGGAGACAGAGAGGACTGTCTGTTCTCAAAGCCAGTAATATAAACAAAACAGTGCCAGACACTGATTAGCAGTACACATTAGCCTCAGGAGGCTGTGCATCTGCCAGTCAGGAGATGTGAAGGATCCATAGATGTTTTCTTGCTGAAAATATCAGAAAATCTGGGAAAGCAGGTAACAGAGGCTCTGAGGAATTAGACATTTGGCAGCCTCTCCCAGATTAATTCCATAAGGCCATCTCCATGAACATGCAGGGAATACAGGTGTATGAGAGATTCCCAACTGCATATGTCAAAGAAACAACAGACATCTTATTTTTATATAAATGTGTTATTTTTCATATCACTGCTGCCCTTCTATAAGCACAGCTATCACAGTCCAGTCAGTACCTTGTCAGCGCAATACACCAAAGAGATTTTACAGTTCTGTAGAATATTAAGATTTTGAAGGTATCATTAAATCTAAATATGAATAAAATTGATAATATTGCTCATGAGATTCAAGGACAGGCCGGATGGAGCCCCGGACAACTTAATCTAGAGCATGATTTAGTGATTGGAAATCCTGACTGTGGCAGGATATAATTTTCAGTGTTAGACAGTTAGGAGATTTCAGTAGAGAAGAGCTACACAGGAGAAGCTAGAGATACAACCACAGGATTCCCCACCCACTGCAAAGATTTCTGATGCAATTCATTATCTCTGATGTTGCCATCCCACAATTCCTGAAGTTAAAATATCTCTGGGCATTTTCCTTTTCCTTTTATCAAGAATGTTTTTCCACAAATATCTCCAAGTTACTGGAGTGTGGTTCTTCCTGTGGCAGCCATCCCTCTGCTCACAGCCTAATCATACTTACCAAGCCATGGGGTACATATAAGCATCATCATATGGAGTCAGCTGGGAAAGAAGTGACCTTCAGGCAGTCTTGTAGGAACGACTGAAACATTTTTTCCCAGCTGAATGGGTGGGTGACATAACTTCATAGCAAGACATCTGCACTCTGTTTTACTCTCCATAAAGTTCGCAACCCTTCAAGGAAAAAGGATCATCCATCTCAAACTGAATTATGTATATGGAGAGGACAGTGTTGACACCCGAAGCTGGTAAAACTGTGGGAGAGGGAGTTCATTTCAGACAAGCATCCAGGTTTGCGCTCCCTGAGGCACATCCACACAGGCTAAAGAAAAACCCTATACCTGATCGGATAAGGGATCAGAGGTCAAATGTAAGGCACAGCATAAGATCAGACTTCAGTGTTTGCTCTTAGTAAGTCAAGCATCTCTCCAACACCTCTGGTGAATAGGACGCTATGTATTATAGAGAAGTTCTATGCATTTAGTCTGTGAAAAAGGAACAGTAACTCTAAAAACTGAGTACTGTAATCAAGCGTCTCACTAAACTAAGTGCCTACATATGAAACAGCTGAAATCTGTAGAACAGGAAGTGAAAAAGCTATTTGCTTCAAGTGGCTTCACAGTAATTATTTAACAAAATTTAATTTATGGCTGTTGCCGTATATTGTTACTTCAAGAAAAATAAGTTTTTTTTAATACTGTGCTACTCCTTTCTTAAAAGTCTTTTAAAGCTATGTGTCTGCATACATGGAGTTATACTACACCTTGCAGTAACAGCTGACTTCCTTGTCTGTTAGCTAAAATCACGGAGTGTCACTGAGATGTCATTTCAGTAAACAAAATACTTTCCACTTTTATGTTATTCTTCAGATCAATATTTTAAGGATATCAAATACCCTTTAATCATAGATAGCTTCCAATAAACAAATGCCTTTCATCTGGCTTATTCTTGTATCTTTGAAAAGAATTATTATTAAAGGATTTAAAAATTTCTTCTGTTATAATTTGGCAATATTTGAAATGTCTAAAAGTGAAATTACTACTTCATATATATTTAGTATTATTTTTTGTGTACGTCCTTCAGCATAAACATCCCCATAAAACACCTTGAAGTCATGAAAAATATTTAAATTTTATTTCTCTAATGCATTATTACAACGTATAATTTGTCAATGTTCTCTTAAAATAGTCTGATCTTGAGCCTTGCCTTTCATTTCCTGACATCCTAACATCTGCATGCACCAAAAGAAGTGAAATGGAAACACAATCACTGTATTTTAGGAGTACATGTGCAGCTCAAGTCAGTGGTTGCTTGATAAGAAAGAGTTATTTCTCCCTCCATTGTGCATACCTTGCAGAAATTATTCATGCTAGGCATGAGCCTGATTTCAGCAGCACTTGTGTTTTCTCCTGTCACTCCTCTCCTTCCAGATCTGCAGTTGAAAGCCCCATACCGTGCTAGGGAGTCACTGGGCTCAGTCCTGGAGCACGCGGGGGACATGGATTGGTTGACATCAGCTCCATAGCATTAGACAACAACGTACTGCAGTGTACACTTTCCATGTCTGCTTCTATCAACAGGCCATGAATTCATGAAAAATTTATCCCCTCTCTGATCCTATAAATAGGTTCAGGTTCTCTAGGAAATAGGGGGATTCTTTTGATTCTCTCCTCCCTCTCTTCCATTTTGACCTTTCATTCACAGTGTAAGAGTATCTGCCACCCTCCAAAGCAGCTGTCATTTGCTAAGGCTGTGCTGCCTCTCTAGGGCCAGCCAGGAGAGGGTACTAGAGAACAAAGCTGCACCAGCTCCTCAGGGAGTTCTGTTCCTGGAAATGCAGCCCAAACTCCACTAAAGCCATTCCACCCTTCTGCTGTCCCATTTCTTCACTTCATTCCCTTATGGTTTCAGGTTTAGTACTGCCCACTCTGTTCCTTTCAAATGACACCTTAGAAGCATGGGCCAATAATGCACACACGTCTCTTCAGGTCTGGGATTTTCTCAAAAAGGATTTGTCTGTTATTTGGCATGGATTTAACATCCTCTAATTTTAAAAGTCAAATTACACAGCTGCCTCGTCAATATTCTTGTTTGAAGGTTGCATACAAAAGACTGCAAACAGCTTTGAGGATCAGAATAAAGATACCAGTTCAGTTTTCCCACTGTTCTACTGTGCTGTGCCTTGGACTTGCAGGAAGCCTCTGACAGACTACAGAGTGTTTGGAGTCTTTAATTAGGTCATCTCACCTCCGGTGGGTCCTGACTCCAGGGTATGCTGAGAGCAGACTTAAAGGGAAGAGGGAGTTGTGCAGAAGCCTTAGCAGAGAATGGGGAAAATGCAGCCCACCCCCCCTTGTCTTCCTATTACTGTTCACCAACCAAACTCCCAGGAACAGTTTTAAGGAAAGACAGTTGATGTTCTCACTTCAGATTTCAGTAAAACTTGCAATACTGTTTATCACAGTATACTTCTGAACATAGCATCCAGCATACAGGTAAACAAAAACATAACGTGATGAGTGAGCAATTGGCTTACAAGCCATGCCCAAAAGGGTCGTAGTAAATGAAGTTACATCAGGCTGACAGCCAGTCACTAGCGGAGTTCTTCAGGGCTCCATTTTAGAGCCAGTACTCTTTGATGTTTTCCAAGTGATTTGGATGTAGGACTAGGTGTTTTGAGCAAGTTTGCTGATGATACTAAATTAAGAGGAATTGCTGACTCCATCAAGGGTAGAGAGGCCTTGTAGAGACAAATTAAAGAGCTGGACAATCACCAACCACACAAACAGATGAGCAAATGCCAAATTCTGCAGCTGGAAAGGGACAACCCCAACTATACATACAGGCTAGGGGATGAGACACTGTAGAGCAGCCTCACTGAAAGAGATTTGGAACTCTTGGTCAACAGCAAGTTCATCATGCATCTTCAATGCACCCAGGAAGCCCAACTGTATGCTAGGGCACATCAAGTACTGAACTGCAAGAATCAAGGGAAACGATTATCCGTTCTCTGCTGCACTGGTACAGCCTCACTTCAAATACTGTGAACAGTTTTGGGCACCACAGTAGAAAGAAAGACATAATACTATTAGAGAGTGTGCAAAGGAGAGCTATGAAGATGGTGAAGGGTCTAGAATGGAAGACTATGAGGAGTGGCTCAGGTGACTTGCTGTGTTCAGCCCAGGGAAGATGCTGAGGGGAAGCCTTTTGGCAGCCTACAGTTCCTCACAGGGAGCAGAGAGGTGTGCTGAGCTCTGCTCTCTGGTGACAGTGACAGAGCCCAGAGGGAAAGGTATGGAGCTGCATCAGGGGAGTATCAGGCTGGATATCAAGGGAGGTTCTTCACCAGAGCACAGTTAGACACTGGAACATGCTCCCCAGCACAGTGGTCATGGAACAAACTGCTGGAGTTCAAGAAGCATTTGAAGAACACTTTGAAAAATATAATCTGACTTTTGTGTCATCCTGTGTGGAGCCAGGAGTTGAACTCATTGATCTTTATGGTTCCTTCTAACTCAGGATATTCTGTGATTTTATGATAACTGTCTTAGCCTGCCATCCGAGATTAGAAAACAGAAATCTTATGAAATTAGAAATATTTAGACAAAATAGTGCACAATCTCACCTCTTAAATTAGAATGTTTCTGATATTTTGTCATGGTTTTGTGATTTTTGGTATTCCACATCATAATATCATGTATGAACCAGCCTGAAAACCGCTGACATATTTTTACATGTGAAAGAAAAAAAAAAACAACACTATCACATTAGTATAGTCTTGCTGCTTTTATAAATGCTGCTGTGATTCCCTGACTTCAGAAAATGACAAACAGCAATAAGAAAATTAAACAATAAACACAGGAAAGATGGCATTGCATTCTTGCATATATAAAACATCCAGGTAGAAAATCATGTATGACAACAAATGCAGAAGATTTTGTGGAGTACACAAGCCAGGGTTTATGAGATCCCTACTCCCCAGTTGTATATCACTGGCAACTTCCACATGTACAGTCACCTCCCGCCCCACTCTTACTAACAGAAGCACCTCATGTCATCCACCAAAGCACATAAGGGAGTTCTTTGTCACATCGTAAAAATTTACTTTCTTTCCCGGCACAATTCATTTACTCAATCACATTTGGAGGAATGCAGCTCACCTGGCCATTATGTTGTCATGACAAACTCCTAACAGAAGGCAGGGTACATAATCCACCAGTCCAACCAGTTGAGGACAGTGCACGAGTCAGAAATGCCAACCTCTGTAACCCAGCGGATCTGTGCAAATGAAAAACACAGAATGAAAAAAGCAGAGAGCAGAGTGGGTACAGTGCTGCCGCTAATAGAGTCATTCAGCTTGAGATGTGCATCACCTGAGCACTGCTGCAAACATGTACTGGAATGCTGAGTGATTTGACCAGAAGAGCATGGAAAAGAATCAAAAAGAATGCTGTCAAATCCCCAAAACTAATTTGATTGTGCAGAAGGTGGTGCATTCTGAGAGTATAGAGATGGCTGCAGTACACAACTGGGCAAATCCATAGAATGAAAGTCCAATTGAGATTTTTCATGATATACACATATGCTTTAAAATAGTACATAAAATGCAACATTAGTCCTGCTACAGAAAGTCCTTGACCTATGAATCACCAGAGGCTGAGAAAATAGTTTGCAAGCATGTCACTGCATACTTAACCCTGCCCTTATATTCTTTTTTGTATACCCACTGTTGGCCAGTGGCAGATGGATGCTGCATCACACAGGCATTTAGCCCTGGCTCATATAGCCTTTTATTAGCTCAAGTGTTTACATGATAACAAATTCAGATTTGAAAATAAGAAGGAAATAAGATTTAGTCCCAGCATTTCAAAAGTGTGCTTGACAGTACAGTACCATTTTTACACTCATTTAATATTGGAGCCCTTCTGGCAGTATGGCATCTTCATTTGCACCCTTTTCCTGTATGTTAAAAAAAAAAAAAAAAGTAAGCTGTTCTAAAGGTAATGCTTGCTACTTATTCTCATAGAAACTATAGAAGACACAAAGAGCAATAACACTATACACATAGTAGAGCAAACTCTTAGCTACAAAGTGCTATTGTTCAGCATAATCATTACAATTACCCAATTCAAGCAGATGAGTTGATCAAGACACCCTTCATTTATACAGTCAACATACGCTTTACACAGTTAGAATGGTACTTCACAGGTGTTACAGTTGGAAAAAGTATTGTGATGGGAAAGAGATAATGAAGGAAAAAATGCTAACCTACATCCAAGGATCTAGGCTTACAGTAGAAAACTCCAAAAAGTAGGGATCTCCAGAAAGAGATCCTGCCCCAGTGTGAGTCAGCCCTTTAATGGGGTCTAGGAGAGGTGCAGCCAGGCTTCACCCCTTCTGGTCACACAGGTGAATTGTGTTCACCTGTGCTGCCACAGCTGACTCAGTCCTTGCTTCAGGTGATGAATCAGTGTTTCAAGCCGTGACTCAAACAGATACCATACACTATTTCATGGTGTGATGGCCATCCAGAACGTAGTTTGTCTTTCATGTCATGGTTGCCACTGCTGAAACACACCACTCAGAGCCTCACTGTGCTCACATCTAGTGTTTAGTCTCCATAAATGATCAGCAAGCACCAATGAATGTCAATGGATGCCACTTTTCCCAAATGGAGAAATTCAGTTCCAACTTTGCTTCATATGCGCTTTCACATCAGATGTTATTTTTTCAGACTGCCCCTCTGCTGTCATCTGTCACATGGCAACAACACATAATGGAGTAGTGGTGGGAATTCCTCTATTGCTACACTACCTACATCATGGACCAATAACATAAAATGGGTAATTTAGGAGCAGCCTGTGTATATGTTGATTTTTGGTATTTGTACTCATATCTGAGAGTAACACCTTTTTGAAATAAACATATCAGAGGTCAACTTCAGTGGAAGTTTAACAGAACTATCTGATGATGGGTCGTAATTACAAGACAATCTTAACTGCTTCATAAAAGAAGTGGAAAAAATGTAATGCAACTAACAAGGGACATCGGGAGAGAAAAAGAAAACCAAGTGACCTTGTACCATTCAGTGGTAATGAACAGAAGATGCTGTTAAGTTTCATTCCACTAAAAAGACAGCTTGCCAGTGGAATGGTTGCCACAGGGGACAAGTAATGAAGATCTCAGCTTTGAAGAAGGACACAGGAGATGAAGAGGACCAAAGCTGCACTGAAAGAGAAGGTGAGATGTGCCAGGAGGCCATCTCTGGAACCAAGCTGGTGGGCACAGGAAGAAGAAGCACATCCCTCTCATCAGTATCCTGGGCAGCAACAATACCTGCATAGCCTGAGGGCAATGAGTGGGAAGAGCCTGAGGAGGGGTATGTTATTCTGCTAAGATCCACTGGCATTCAGCTGGGAGCCAGGCACGTTCTGGCAGAATCTCAGCTGCCCCACAGCCCTCACCTAAACAATCTTTTTTTTTTTTTTTTTTTTTTTTTTCTTTTTTGTGCAAACTATCTGCAAGCATTTGAAGAAACAACAGATGAGTAACAGCCAAAGTGAATTAGTTAAGAATAAATTACATCAAGGAAATATAAAATCCTTTGTGACAGAGTGACAGGCCTTGTGGGCAACACAGAAACAGCTGAAGTCATATATTTTGATTTTAGTACTTCTTTTGACACTGTACTGACAGCTCATCCTCAAAGCAAACTAGGGACATGACTGAGACAAAAGTACCATGACTGGCTGCAAAGCCAGTTACGAAATCATATCAGGAGGACAGTTATCAATGGTTCACTGCAAAGCATGGCAGCATATATTCCTCAGGGATCTGCCCTGGGTTTGGCAAGCAGATTCACGAGCAGGAATACATTATTAACGTGCATACAGCTGAGCTGAATGGAGCTGTTAATACCTGAGATAATGCTTAGAATTTAAAATAATCCTAATGAGTTTTATCATCTCAGTATAATAGGATGCTCTTCGGAAAAGAATAGATGAAAATTACTGAAGGAATGAGGATGTTCACAGTATGAGGAAGAAATCGTTAAGAAGCAGTTCTGCAGTAAAAGATTTGGATTACTGTGAAACACAAGCTAACACCACTCTCATATGGAGAAGAAAAATGCCCAGTGGTTTTTGTAGACACTAAAGCGCAAAGTAATTGTTGAGCTCACAGGGGCTGCACTGGAGGAGCATGTCCAGGTTTGGATGTCACTCAAGGGCTGATTCAATTAAAGCAATACAGAAAGCGTGAAAGGGTGACCACAAAACATGGCCTTCAAAAACAGTTTGCACAAAATGCAAGTGTTAAGGCTGAAGAAGATGATACATGCAGGCTTCTCTGAAAGTAATGCCCCCTATATCTATGGAAACTACAACAGATACAAAGGCACAATAACACTGTTTGATCAAATTCTCAGCTACAAAAAACTATTTTTAACATAATTACCACCACTAGCTATGCATTTTTGCCAGTGATGAACAAAAGCCTGCATGCCAACTTGTAAAAATCTGCACCAGTGCAGGTGACCCACTGTTGCCACTGTTGAAACACACTGCTGTCCATGATATGGCATTATTATATGATATATTTGGAAAAGGAGATAATCAAAACACGTGCACATGGTGTTAGAAAGGTAGCTGGCATGTTCATTACATTGACAAAACCCCAAGCACCTCCAGATGTGCTTCGCACAGCTCCGTGGAACACAGCGTACACTGCTGCCCATGGGGTCAGGGCTGCTTCCATTCTTTTCTAACAGTCATAACAAAAGCAGCAGAATAAGAAGCCATAGTGCATTTACCATTATCACAAGCACATGATTTTCACCAAGAACCACAACCTTAAAGTAGATGTAAAGAAAGATTTAATTGACTCCTATGCAAACTTCCTTCATTTAGTTTCTTTGCTGTACAGAAGAAAATGAATTCAGGTTTAGCTAATAAATGTAGATATCGAATGATGTCAGACTCTTTAATCTAAAAGCATTTTGTGAATGGGAAAAATTCCAAGTATGACTTCATACTGAAAATATAGACGATTTTTTTATTTTTTTTAGTCCTATTAAGAACTGAATAGTGGCTTCTGACAAAGAGCGGGGGGAAAGCTTAGAAGAGCTTTAATAAAAGTAGAAATAAGTGATCATAAAAAAGAGTCTGAGAAATGTGAAACATACAGAGACTGAGAGCAGAAAAAGTGAAGCACTGCAGCAAGAATACAGTGAGAGATAAAATTACTTTTTCTATGTCTACAGAACATGAGTCTCTAATTGTAGAAGTAAGGAATTGCCAGCACCCTTCCTGATGCTATTCATTGCCTGTCACTGAAAGTGGACTTTGCCAATGGATGTTTCTACCCTACAAAGTGCTAATTGCTTCTCAAATCCCCCAGTGTTCTTATTGTAGGTTAAAACCAACTTCATTCCTGAACTGATGTTTCTTAGACCTGGAAGTAGACAAAAGATGAAATTCTACCAAACTGCAGGATATTGTTCACATTAGAAAAAACGTGAATACCTCACAGGAATTTGGACCATCACACATATCCAGATGAAGAAATGAGGAGTTAACCAATATTAACAGTTAAGCTACAGAACTAGACATGGTCATTTCCATACAACAGTTTCCATTGTTCTTGTTCTTATAATTGGTGCACGTTTTAACATTCTCAATCTAAACGAAGTTGAGTCATGAAACACACCTGTCAGTGACCTCTTGTAATTTGTTGAGCCCTTTAATAAAATTTATTTATGGGAGATTGCATCAGTTTTAACCTTGAAAACAGGAAAGAAATGCCTGCCTGCTTCAAGAACTATGTCATCACTGCACGGTGCCTCCTAAGTCACAGGAAGCTGGCAAATAGAAGCACTATTAAAAATGTACATTTCAGTGAAGTCATTAAAAAGCTTACACCATTTTATAGATCATGCAAAGGCACCTGTAAAAAATAGTGTGGTTTTCAAGGCCAGCTGAGGCCATGGGTGAAACTATGATTTAGGCTACCTTTAGAAAGCAAACAAACTAAAATAATAACAGTCAGAGCATGTGCTTTCCAGCTTTTTCTTACAGCTTGATAGTAGGATCAGTTGGAAAATAATAAAACATTACTGAAAAGGTAGGACTATAAGCATGAAGTCTGCACTGGAATTTTTACTAATAATGACAATACTTGATCCACTTTCAGAACTGGAACTTCATATTGTATCCTTTAGATGTATGTTCCTGATTTACTCTGTGCCACGACACTGAGAAATTCTACAGTATGTGGGAGGAGATAAAGAAGGGAGGCCTGAAAATGAATGGAATTATTTTGCTACGTGATGCAGAAAGTGACCCAAATCCTGTAACTTTTGGTGGGATTAGACTGTGTGGCTAGTTCTGTGTGGATATTTTTGACTGATGACAAACTATGAAACAATTTTAGTGCTGTACAATGAAAAGACACGTTTCAATATACAATATTTGGGCTAAAAATAATCCAAAATACAAACTTTTGGAGAATATCAATATGAAACCCTTGAGATTTTGTACTGTTGTTGAAGCACTGCTAAAATTGAATATTCATGGAGATTCCCAGTTGGCAAAAATGAAGGGTTGCATAAAAAAAAAAGTTTAACTCAGCTCTGAAACCAAAACTGTTGGTAGAATGTTCTGACAGTGTGTAAAGATAAAATCCCCCACGTTATCAGACTCTGAGCTCTCCAGCTACAGCCAGTTTCATCTGCTGCAGTGGAAAAAGGAGTTTCTCGCAGGAGGTGGAGGTCAGGTTACAGAAAATGAATGTTTGAAAAAGCCCTGGAATATCTGATGAGAAATTGCACCAGGGGCCCTAAGCCAAGAATATGTGATCCCAGATCAGATGTCAGCCTCGTTTTTCTTAGACAAACATCCAAAACTTAGTTCCTTTTGACAAGAGAACATCAGAAGCTGCTGTATTTGACACATGTACCCCACAGCTGATGTTTCAAGTACATACAACCTCATAAGTTCAGAGGTGTCCACAGAAATCCATTTACAGAGTTATAAAAGTTATAAGGTACTAGGTGTGAAGTAAACATTAATCCCATGTTTGCTGCTTTGTTGCAAATAGCAGATGCATTACGCCATAGCTTTTCTAAATAAAATGTAAAAAAATGAGTCAGCATCTTATACCAGTTCAGAGGAGCCAAACAGAATTTAAATCACCATGAAAATTCTAAATTCTGAATAAACATTATAAAATAGGATTAGGAAGCAGATCTGATATTCAGATCCATTTTCCTTATAAAATAAGTCTCTAAAACTTCTCTAGTTGTTGAGTATTTGTATAAACTGAGTACTGGATAATTATTTTTTTAGCTAGATGATTGTGAGCCTTTTTCATGGGTGTACCATTTAAAAACAATGATGATAGGAAGATGTAAGTCCTCTCTTCTTGGTGTTACTTTTACAGGGAAACTAGTATAATGGTTTGGCACAGCTTGTGGTATTTGCTTACAGTAGGCTTGAGCAGGCTATATTTCATTCTGTCGCAAGTTCTCTCTTGAGTCAAGGCTCAAAGTCTGTTTCTTTTAACCCTACTGATACCATAAAAAATAACAGTGGGTGTTACTTGAGTATTGTTTATGCAGATTTTTTTTTAAAGTCATCTACCAATAGTGATATAATTTCAATACAGGACGAAGGCCAGATCCTTCAAAGCCACCAGTGCATAACTGTTGGTACAGCTGATGGCAATCCTTCTTGCAACAGGCTCATATATTTATAGGCTGTTGTGCTGACACGGATTAGATCTGTATTCCTTGAAGAGACAAGACTAATGCATCCAGTGAGCTGAGTAGGTGTTTTTTGCTGCTATAAGCTCTCAGTTCAAGCATTAAGCAGTAAGGACAGTCTCTCACATTGATTTATAAAATAGTTATATTAAATATATCCAAGAAAATGACAAAGATTGAGAGGCATATGGAGTAAGAAAAAAAGAATTCATATATTACTATATTTGCAAAGGAAAAATGAACAGTTTTGAAACTAACAAGTTGATTCTGCCCTGAGTCTTCCTCAAAGCAGTAAGAAGACTCAATGGTCATTTGAGGCCCAGATGGACACTGCAAAGTACAAGAAAATCAGGAAATCAAACAGGTAAGTTTTAATAATGGATTTTTTTACTAAGGAGAATTTTTAATTTCTGATACTGATATCGCCAGTGGGTTCACAAGGGTTGTACTTATGTGAGTTACTGTTATTATCCAGAAGAATTCCTCCATAGATGATGTCCAAAGTTAAGCCTGGTAGGAAGTGAAGGGTAGAATCTAACTTTGCAGCTCTTATGGTCTTTATGGATACAGGAGGACCCACAGGACTGAATCATATTTGACAATTACATGGCCTGATCCATTAGTCTTCCACAAAATGAACCTGGCCGTGCAGCTGGAGATGCTGGAAGCCAGCTGTGCCAGATGTGCCCAGGGGCACTGCACCCTGGCAGGGACTCGCTCCTGTCCCCATGGGTGCTCCTGCAGGGAACAGGACATTAAATCAGCTTCCACTCTGTCCCCATCCCTTCTACAGACCCTTTCTGTGCCAGCTTGTTACAGCCTTACAGTTTGGCTAATTTTTCCAGGTAGCAGAAGCAAAGAGGACCAGGACTTGGTTTCTTTTGGTTTATCTTGTCTGTATTTAGAGAAAATGCAAATACAATCACAAGCTCATATCATAAAGTGATCAGATAAAATGCAAAAATCTCTTCTTGATGTTTTCAAGCCATAGTAAGAATCACAGCTCTACAAACACATATCTTTCCTTGGAAGTGGAGCACTGTATTTCTGCCCTTCAGATATTTACTCAGATTCTCAGAAACTTTCTAAGCATTTGTATCAAAGCAGTTTGCTGACAGTTGTGGAAAGTATATTACCATTGTACAAAAGCAGATGCCTAAATTAAAAAGTGGCATTTGACTTTGAAGTGTCACAGATAGCACAAATATCTCACTGAAGGGAAATGAGAGAATGGTAACAACCCAATGCATACACACTGGGGATATTGTTGAGCAGAAATGAATCCCTCAGGAACCACACAGCTGAGCCACAAACACACTTCTCCAACATCTCTATTCCAGAAATGTAAAAGCTGCCAAGGGCTCCAGCAATCTGTTTGATTGTGTAAAGAATTTTCACAGAAACTGGTATCACAACAATCTTTATGATGTAGTCGGCATTAAGCTTTATCATTTACTATTATTAATACCACGGTTGTTTATGCTGGACATTTCATTTCCCTGTCCAAGACCACATTGCAATAGATAGAGGGGAAAAAAACAGATCCAAAGGCTTTGCCCCCGCTCACAGGCAGCAGCTCAGACTCTAAACTTGCCTTGGGAATGCCTTTGAGGAGGCCACTACTGTGTGAGAGCATAAATAACAACAGAAAGGAAAAAGGCAGATTAATTACAGTATGATCTTTGGCTTTTATACATCATATTGTGGGCTTGACAGAACATCAAGATACAAAAAGATATAAAATATGTATTCATCAGATAAATAAATAAAAAAGAGCTCGTCTCATTTCTGTTTCCTCTCTGGTGCTAGTGATGCTTTCATGAGTTAATATATATATATGAATATCCATACACACGTTTTTACTTGTTTTAACAGGACCTCAGTACTGAACAAATTCTTGCATATCCCTAATTTTATTCTTAAAGCAATCCCAGAAGGGCTAATCTACTACATAATGTGATAATTAAGATATAAGTTTTCATAAGGTTCTTACTTTTTAAATTTAATTTAGAGTATTGTTTATGTTTTTGCCATGTAGAAGTACACTATCAAGACAAAAAGCCTCAGATTTGATCATTCTTTGGCACCGTTACCTGTGAAATGTGGTTAAAATTCAATTCAACTACTCCAAGCTCAAATTATAATGCTCTGCTAACACAGTTTCAGCTATTCCCTTAAGTTGAACAGATACTGAAATTGATAACTCCATACCATTTTTGTTGTATTTCCTTACTTAAGAGGCACTTCAGATGGATTTGTGCTTCACACAGAGAAATCACATTATTTTGGCCAGCAGCGCCTTGAATCACATCTGTGCCCTCGACAGCCTTTTCCCCATTCCTTACTGGCTGCCTGCAGGGACTAGCACTGATAGTTCCTCCTACACCATGTCTCTTGGCTACAGCACATGCAGCACCTTTAGGCTCACACAGAGGAGCCTTCGGGGAACTTCCAGACATCATCTCTTTCTCTGTCATGACACTCTCTCATTTTGCCTTTTGGTACTGTGTAAGCATTCTGATAAATTGATTAAATTTGTCCTAGCTCCAATCATTACATTTTGCCAGAAGCATGTACCAATTGGTTTGATTCAAAGCAGAGAGCTCATAATAAGCACGTTAGATTCCAGGTCAGTGAGAGTTTATCCTCTTAAATGTATTGAATGCCATCAACCAATTTCATCCTCACTTACAGACTTTTCTCTGCAGAAGTGTACTTCACTTCCTGGGAACACTTTTGATACGCAAGTATCATTGCATCCTTTGTCTTTCCCACACTGAAGAGCATTTGAAATCAGAATCCCCTCTACTCACAGGATAAGAACAGAATAAAGTAGCTCAGAAATAAATCTCTTCATCAGAATAGAGAGACACAAATAGGTGTGCAAGGTGAATGAGCAGACACTTCTCAGACCCCTATTTTGGGGTAAAAAAACAAGTGCTGTATTCATCAAGAGATACTAGTCTAAAAATACTGAATACATCTACTGTTCCTCTCCAAGTGATGATTCAATCCAAACTTCCAAGCAACTGTTTTTTTCTGTCCACTCTACAGTAAAAATGCAATACAGTCTGTAAAGATGCATCAGGTATTGAGGTTGCCCTGAGAGGTTGTGGAGTCTCTTCCTCTGGAGATATTCAAAACTTGTCTGGTCGTGATCCTGGGCAATGTGCTCTAGGTGACTGTACTTGAAGCTGGGGAGGTGGAAGGACTAGATGATCCCAAGTGGTCCCTTCCAACCTCAACCATTCCATAATTCTACTATTCTTGAAAATGGAACAAGACAATTAATTTTCTCAATAACTCCAAGAGATGCAGCATTCAGAAATAATTAATACTACTACTGCTTACTTTCTCGCTTATTATGAGTACATATTAAAAACATCTCTGTCTGATCCACCATACTTGTATCCTTTAGTTTCAGTGGTGGCTGGCTGATATCCACTGAGCCAAGACAATTCAGTGCAGAACACTTGTTGCAAAGCAAAATAGCTTTTGAAATAAACAGGAATCACAGTGTGCATGGACATCTCAGATCAATCTTGAGAACTTGTGTTTTAGCAGCACTGCACCAAGCCCACAAACAGTTGGGGCTGTTCCTTATACCAGGGCTCATCTAACTGAAATAGCTTCATCCCATCATCTTTTTCAGGACCTTGCCACTGCCTCATCACAAGCTCCACTGCAATTCTAGAGAGTTTAAATCATATGAAAAAGCCATATGGTATAGGAAGTACAGATACTCAGCTCAGCTGTTACAACATGGCTGCTCCTAGATGTTGACACTAGATCAAGCCACATCTTCACATCTTCAATAGCAGGACTAGGGGAAATGGTTTTAAGTTAAAAGAGGGAAGATTTAGGTTGGATGTTAGGGGGAAGTTCTTTACTAGGAGAGTGGTTAGGTCCTGGAATAGGCTGCCCAGGGAGGTTGTGGATGCCCCGTCCTTGGAGGTGTTGAAGACCGGGTTGGACAGGGCTCTGGGCAACCTGATCTAGTAAAGGTGTATGTTTGGTGGCCCTGCTAGGCAGGGGGGTTGGAACTACATGATCCTTGAGGTCCCTTCCAACCCGGGTCATTCTGTGATTCCGTGATTCACAGAGGTTGTCAAAAGACATGTCCTGCTATATGAATTAGATAAATTCCTGAAACGCTGGTTTCAAGGTTTTTGGTTTTGTTTTGTTTTTAAGGTGTTTATACAATATATCAAGAGCAGATCAAAATTGCATCTCAGCCCATATTTCCCAAGCTGTTTGGATGCAGAGCTGAATCATGAATTTGGCAGAGCTCTGAGAGCCCCTGGGGAAAGCAGTTCAGCCCAGCCAGCCCCTGAGCATGGCTCCTACTCACACATGGCCCTCCTCTCACCTCAGTCCTCAGTGCAACACACAGGCCTGCTGCTGGCCATGACTTTGCCCCTGAATAATGCAGAATTTCACACAGTAACTTCAGATGCCTGAAGTCATACAAGTCAGCTCAAGTCACTGCCAGGTACACGGGCTGCTACACAAACATCTGAGGGTGTGCAGTTGCTTCCTGGCTTGTGTAACACTGAGTAACACTGACACTGATCTGCCTGGTGCAAACAGATCATCCAGTTCTTATCAGAAGTCAGATTAAATAAACGTCTTGCAGAAAATCACATCTCCCTTGAACTTTTCCCCACTGGAAACAAACACCCTGTTCCAGCAGAGATCTTCACTGACACCATGTGCACAGGCAAGATCAGTCCCCTCCATCAGCTCCGCATTCCATTCTCAGGCATTCCTGCCTTTAACCACAGCCAGGGTTGAAGAATTCACAATGAGACATTTAAGTATTCTGCTCCAAAGCTTTTTTGTTTGTTTGTAATTGCTTTCCAAAATATTTTCCTATCCTGCTGGCAGAGCTTTTAACTTAGTCACAGATAATTTTTTTAAATCGTTACTATTCACTCCATGTAATGATGCTTTTGACAAGATGTACTTCCCACAAAGATATTCTGATAGCTTCTAGTCATATTCCTAACCTCTGACCTGTGTTGCCACGGTCTCGAATTATTCTCCTATTTTGCCTGACTGACGTGAACTTACAGTTCCCTTTTGCTCTTTTCTATATATTATAATGCTACTCAGTCCTCTCATCTTTTTCTCATCTCCAGTATTTCTTACATATGATGAAAGAATTTTTCAGGTAATTCGCAGAAGACCCTTAAGTGTAAATTAAGACACTGTTTAGCTCCAGCTGGTGTTCTTTTTAGCATCTGGGAAGTGTTTGAGGTCCACATGAATGGAAAATCAGGATCAACGTACCTGATAAGCAAACCAGACGCTGTTACTCAGATTGGGGAATTACTCAAATAAGGTTAGTCAGAATATAGACATATTTATTTCTAAAACAGAAAAAGCATCCATTTTATACCACCCAACAAAACTAAAAAAATTGTAAAAATGGATTCATAAATATTAAATACAAATAGATTAAATGAATATTCATTCGCTTATATTTTGTTTTCTTCTCTTTTTATACTTACCTGGTTGTTTTACACTGATTTTCCATCTATGCAATCTATGCAAAAGCATTTTGATTCTGATGTTTTAAATGTAATTTCTTTGTGATTTTCTAATACTTCCATTCTAATTCTTTCACTGTTTCTACCAATCCTAACCCCTACTGACATACCGATACACATGACAGCAAATGAACAATCTTGTATGCTTAGCAACACTTTCATTGTGTTTCTCACCCATAAACTAAACACTTGGTTAGTAAGTAAACATTTAAATAAGATCACTAAGTCAATTATATTTACTATTCACAATGTGCTGGGTTTAATTCTTTTTTCCCTGGCTTTGTGTGCTTTCACAATCTTCCCAACATTTGCCCATTTCCAAACTCAGAAAACCTAATTTCAGCATCATTCTCATCTTTCAGGTGGGGAAAAAAGGTCAAACCACCACAGGCCTCAGCTAGTAAAATAAAGATGCTCTGTAGGTCACACACAGAGCACTATCAGCTCTCTGACTGCGTTAATGGAATTGTTCAGGAACTGCCCTCTGCCCTGTTCACTGTTTCCCTTGACCTCAGAGGGAGATGTGATTCAAGAACAAAATCTGGGCCTGGTCTTGAAGCAATACGAGCTACTGCCTGCATATTTTTGACCAAAAGGCCAGAGCAAACTCAAAGGAAAAATGCAGCCCACTGGAATGTGTTTAAATAAATCTAGGCATCACAGAGTTACCTCTGGATCCATCTGTGTCCATGACAGGGGGAAAGCAGGCCCACAGGCCACTACGCATGAAAACTCTGAGATTCTGTGATGCAAAATGACTTGGCAACTAAACAAGGTGGACTAGATGATTTCAGTGGTCTTTTTCAGCCTTAATGATTCTAGGATTCTATGAAAAATGACCTACCTAAGATTGCAACAAATTTGTTTCTGCATCCTGAACATCAGTGCTGTCAGTTGTATAAAAACATGAAGCTGCCCTGGTCTGAGCAACAAGCAGGCCTGGTCTGGAACCAGATTCCAATAGACAATAATTTGACGGCAGGAGCATAACACTTCCCATAAAGCCAAATTGTACAAGAACACAGAACACTGCCAAATAACCACAGCCCATAACCAAAATGGCCCATTCCTTCAACCACCTGAGGAGAAAGCAGCCTCTGTTTCCCTACAAGGCCTGCCTTCTCCCTCTCCAAAATTAAAATAAATGAAGAGTGGAAACGTTCCTGCTGAAGCTGAGCTTCTGCACAGAGGGGAAATTCATGGGTTTGGAGCGGTGAAGTGCAAGGCTGTGCCACAGGGATGGTCTCCAATGAGTCCTCATCTCTGCAGACAGCATAGATAAACTCCTTGTGCTGGTGGATGGGAAGTACACACTGCTGAGTTCCACACAATTCTCAGAACATCTTGGGCTTGATGTCCTGCAGTGCCCAATTCTGAGCAGAAGAGACCCTTCATGTACTGACTTGCTCTGCTGCTGTTATTCTGAAATGCCAAAAGCAAAAACATCACACTACAAGAAGTCAGACTGGAAGCCAGCATCTGCAGATATCCAGAGTCCATGCACCACCAGGTAGGACAAATAATCTTACAAAAACAAATCACAGAATCATAGAATTATGAATGTTGGAAAGACCGCTAAGATCTTCTAGTCTAACCACAAACCCATCACACCATCCCCACTAAACCATATCCCTCAGTGCCACAACTACTATGCTTTTATTGAACAGCTCCATGGACAATGTCCTTGGGCAGCCTGTCCCCATACCTCGCCAAATGTCACTGAAAGATTTGTAAAAACTTCAGGTGAAGCTTTTATCTTCATAGCTCAAGCGTGGAAGCAAAAATGCCCCAAGTTCCTTTATGTGTGCTATGGGAAAGAAGAACTGCTGCCTGATAACAGCTGGCTAAACTGGAAGGACGTTATTCTCCACTGACAGCTCTCAGCACACAGCGGGAACACAAAGGGGCCTTAAGGGGTGGCACACTGTATTTTCCCTTGAGATGTCTTCCTGCAGAGCACCCATGTGAATGCAGATATGAGTAGCAAGGCCTGGAAAAGGACTGCCCAGGTCTTGATTCCCTAGTAGGAAAGCAGAAGGCCTGACCAAGAGCTCTGGCTCGGTGCCCAGCCTTCCCTGGCAGCTCCTACAGCACGGGTACTTTGCTGAGCTTGCAGCCAGACACAGCCTCCTCTGGGGATGGTGCTGCTCGGGAGGAGTACACTGACACTGTGTTCTGTGGGTTTTCTGAGGCCTGTAGGAATTTATAACATTTTCCCTTTCAACAGCAAACACAGTTTGAGTCAGAGTTGCAAATAAATCAGAAAAATCAGCTAATTACCTTAGCAAATCAGCTCAGGTAATATTGCAGGACAGGAAGTACATCAAAGAGGAGACTAAGAGATGCCCTACAGTCTTTTCTGGTACATGTTCCTTCCAGTTCTAATAATTAACTGCTGCACAGAAATAGTATTTTAATAAGCTGAACAGTGAATGAGTTCCTTAATATTTATTATAAGTACACAGACTGTTAAGGAAAAAAAAAAAAAAAAAAAAGTGCCTGAACATTAATGATCATTCTATGATTTATGATAGGGCCAGAAATCTCTATGCAAAAAGGGAGAAGAGATCAAAGGGAATTGCATCCCATTTTTCCTCCTGAGGCAGCTTGGGGACTTCACTTCTCACGTCCCTCTCAGCAAGGAAAAAAATTGAGCTCCAAATAGAAGAAAATAAAGCAGGCTTAGGCAATTGAACCGTCACCGTCAACTGTAGAGGAGTTACTATGGCAATGCTGCACAGCCTCTCAGCTCCTCCACCTCAGGCCCAGCAGCTCTCCTCCACGTGCCACGTGCGGTGGCAGGAGCCACGTGCCCAGGTGCCCTGCTTTCTGCTGAACAGAACAGCAAATGTGGGGGATTAAAGGATGTGATTTGCAATTTTCCATTCTCCATGGAAACAGTTTTGGAGTATTAGGGGAAGGTCTGGAGTACTGCTCCTGTTCTGTGCCTCCGGAAAGTACATCCCACTGCTTAGAAGACATTTTATAGGCACACAACACTGTTACTACAGGGATTTAAGCGCTTCTGAAAACAGAACCATCTCACTTTGAAATACTGATGCCCTGACACTGCTCAGGGAGGATGGTATCATTTTTTGGCAGAGCACAGCTCCAAACTCTCTGTAAGTAATGGAGCTAATCCTAGCACCAGGATCAATTGGCAATTATAACTCTCTGTACAGCAAACAATTGGTGTGACAACCCACGCTGGTGTCGACCTTCCTCTTTGAGGACCAGAGGAACATACATCACTTTTCCTATTGCCAACAGTATGTGCTTGGTGCTGCAGAGAAAGCACATTTTTGCTCCTAATTCTTTTATTCTTTTTTGAGGAAGCATTTAACTTCTACGCTCGAACAGCAACCACACGATCACAGAAGAAACTGGAGTCCTTTGCACACAGCAGACAGACATGCAAAAGACATCTCTGCCCCAAAATACCTCTGCTGAGAGCAGAGCTCCTGCAGTTCACCAGGCGCTGTAAGGAGACATCAGGGCGGAGCCCCGCAAGAACTCCGTGTTGAGCTCACCTCTGTTGCTGTGGACAAGGCGTCCTCAACACCAGCAGCCCTGCTAACGCGCCCGTGGCTGTTAGCCAGTGCGGCCGCTCTCTGGGTAGCGGACAGACGGGGCGAGCGCACGCATGTGGGCTGGTGTAGGGTCAGCCCCGGTTGTCCCGGTGAGACAATACAGTCGTTAAATACACTATGCAACGTACTGACTGAGGATAAAGGGAGTTTTCGCATCGCTACACGTTCCGTAAGAAAGCTGTCACTGAATAACAAGCGGCAGAAAACCTCTGACACGCTGCGCTATTTATACAGCCGTGCATTCATCACGCCCGTCCTTACAACATCTGCCTCCGTTACGTCTCGGCTCCGGCGCCTCAGCGTGAAATCCATAAAACTGCAAATAAAGTCAGCGCTGGGGCTGCTCGCGTTCAACGCGCTACCATCCCCGCAGGCTTCAGCGAGAGGCGGCGGCTGCTCGAGGCGGCCCCGTCCCGCACCTGCAGCCTGGGGCAGCGCCGGAGCCGTGCCGAAACCGCGGCCGATCCCCGCGCTCAGCGCCCCAGGGCGGGCGGGCGGCGGCACCACGTGTCGGGGCGGGGAGCGGCGGGGCCGGGCCGGGCTTCGCCACCCGCAGCGCAGCGGCCGCCGCAGCTGCAGCCGCTGAGCGCGTCCCTCTCGCCCACGCCAGGTGCCCGTGCCGGGCTGCGCCGTGACTGAGCACCATGGGGCCCATGCGGGAAAGCGGCAAGGTGAGAGCCGGGCGGGAGAAGGCTGCGGCGGAGCACGGGAGGCGACGAGACCGGGGGGCTGCGCGGGAAGGGCGGGCTGCGGGGCTGGGGGCTGCGGGGTCGGGGAAATTCGGGCTGGGGGAGGACGGGGCTGCGGGACCGGGTTTGGGGCGAGGCTGCGGGACCGGGGTTGGAGGCTGCGAAGCGGCGGAACCGGGGTTGGAGGCTGCGAGGCGGCGGCCCCAGGGGCGAGGCGGGAGCCGAGTGCCGCAGGGGGCGGGCGGGGGCTCGGGCCGGGCCCGCGGGATCCGCCGCCGCCGCCTCGGGGCGCCCCGCGC
>JAPSGF010000011.1:16824958-16843021 GCA_035772895.1 Perdix hodgsoniae | reverse complement strand
CCGCGGGATCCGCCGCCGCCGCCTCGGGGCGCCCCGCGCCGCAGCGCCGCCTCTCCCTTCTCCCGCTGCGCGGCGGCAGCGGGCGGCAGAGCCGAGCCGGGCTGAGCCCGCACCGCCCCGGGGGGCGGAGGCCGCCTCCTGCCCGCCTCCGCGGGTGGCGGAGGGCGCGTCCGAGGGGCGGCGGGCGGGAGCGGGCGCTGACGGTCGGGGGGTTTCCTTCCTTCCTTCCCGAGGAGGAGCAGAAGGCGCACCCGGAGAAGGAGGTGTCCCGCAGCCGCATCCCCCGCCTCGTCCTCCGGCCGCAGCCGCCGCAGCAGCGCAAGGTGTCGCCCGCCTCCGAGTCGCCCTTTTCGGAGGAGGAGAGCCGGGAGTTCAACCCGCCCAGCTCCTCCGGGGGCTCCGCCAGGACCATCAGCAGCAACAGCTTCTGCTCAGGTACCTGCCGGCCCCCGGCCCTACGGCAGCGCAGCCCCCGATTCCCACTGCAGTTAGATCTGCTCTTCTCCTTCGTGTCCGTAAGTGACACCAGATGTTTCCATTTCGAGTTCCGAGGGCTTAGCTCTCCGCTGCTAAGAAGCTGGCAGTTTGATTGCTGTGGAACGGTTTCTTAAATAGAAAGATTTTCCTTAAAACCCACAGCGTCTGTGTGAGGAACTGTGGTACGCCTGTGAGCCGGAGCCTGCAAGATGGGGCGGTGGTTGCCGAAGGTGTGGGTCGGATATCTCAACTCGTTTGTCTTTGTGACATTGACCTCCACGCGTGAGTCGGAGCGCAGCGTGCAGGTGGCGTGTTCCTGTCCCGTGGAGGTGACCTTTGGGTGTCTGAAGGCTCACTCTGTCCCCAGGCAGCATGCGGCCTGCCCTGTGCTGGGCATTGGGTCGTGGAGCAGGGATAATCACTGCAGATCACAGTGTCTGCTTTCCAGACCCAGTGTGTGTCAGGGACTGCTCAGTGTTGAACTTCTGGCATTTGTGGAGTTCAGCACTAAGTCCCCATCCAGCAGTGAGTCACTCGGATGCTCAGTAGCTGTGAGTAATCCCCCAGCTCAGCAGAATGCTTCATCCCGTAGGAAATTATGCACAGGGGCAGTGGCTGTGAGAGTCAGATCACTGAGCCCTTGGCACTGTGTGCATGTGGTGGTTTTAAAGATAATTTGGTGACTCAAAGTTTGTTTTTAATAGCGGGTATTTTGGAAACATTCTCTATCTCGCTAAAACTCTGGCTTACAATGAGTATTTTGTAATACTCCATTTTAGAGCAAGTTCCTCAACTTTCCTTTTCTTTTTTCATTAAGTATTCAAGTTACTGAGCCCAGTCAGAAATAGTCACGTTTATCATTTTCTTCACTAGTTTGCTGTTTCTCTCAAGAATCAATACTTTAGCAGTGTACACAAACAGTGAATTTCCCTAGATGAGGAACACAATATCTGTGCCCGATTCCAGTATTTCCCTCTCAGCCTGGATAGATTTTGCAATCCAGGCTCAGCAGTGATCTGTTGGTTATTGTTTGCGAAACAATGCAGGTTGTTAAACAAACAACTGCTTCTATCTGAGGAGTGCTGAAGCATTTTTCCCACACAGCGTGCATCCCTCCCTCTTACCTGTTGGGGTTTGCTTGCTCCCTCATAAGGATCCAAGAAGTAAAATCATTTGAAGCTTTCTACAGATGCATTAATTTTTTATGATCTCTCATAAATGGTTGGTTTTTTTTCCTTGTTTTCTTTTTTTTTTCCCCAGTCTTCTGGTTTTGCATCCTGCTCCTCAGGCCTACTCAGCATGGTGCTTCCAAAGCATGTCCCACCATGCTGTATTGGCTATTTCATGACTTCCCATAGCAGCTCTGTGCTTGCTGTGGAAGTCAGACAGTGTTCACATAGGCATTGAGTAGTGTGATGCTGCTGCCTTCATCTTCCTCTCAAGCTCAACTGGAAATACTTTTATTTCTTCTATTCATCTTTCCTTCTTTGAATGCTGCCTTGGTTTAGCTTGGCTTACCTGATTTCCTTATTCTCTGAAGCCCCTTCGCTACCTTTCACTGAGAGTCCTTCTGTACTGCCGTACACCCATTGTAGGCTGAACATCACCAGCAGCAGCAGGGCCTCCAGCCAGCCTCTTTATCGTCACTGGAGGGTGACGTGCAGAAAGTGGATTTAAAATTAGTGGCAATCCACTTGGAGCAGAAAAGGAGAGCAGATGGAGGGCGTGATGAACGACAGTGTGATGGCAATACGTAAAGCTCCTGAGCATTTGGATAAATGTCTTTTTTGTAAGTTCTGTAGTGAGCATTGAAGTCAAAAGTTTCTTGGTAAGCAGTGGGGATTGTACAGTTCCTTTCCTTTTGAACCTCCTGAAAAGTTGGTATCTACCTTTCTTATTATTAACACCCAAGTGATTACGATGGGTAGATTTCTTTTTCCCACCAGAAAATCTTATTTTTTTCCTCAGTCCAAATATGTATTTCCTGTCTGATTCCCTGGAGAGAATCCCCTAGAGGATCTGATTCCTTTCTGGCATTGTCTATTTCCTTGTGTGCTTATATTGGTCCCGCTGCATAAGTGAAAGCTTGGATTTCTGTCTCTAACTCAGAGCAGCAGTATCTTCTGGATATCATTAAAGATGCTTAGGAAGGTGAAGGACAGGAAGATAAATTTCTTTGGCAACTGTCATGGTGTGAGTATGGTGGCAGCAGCGAAAAGTACTACTCAGTGATTAGCAAAAGATGCTCCATTTTCTTCCACATAGTTTCTTATGAAGAAGTTGTTAGTTCTGGCTGAGGTAAGCTTTAAATCTGCATGATCAGCTCCTCCTTGTCCTGTAGGACTGCATCAGAGGCTCAGTTGTTTGTGTTGGTCAAGTTTCTGCTGTTGACTTTGTGTCTGTTTCGCTTTGTAAGACTACATGAACCACAGTGGAACTGTCAGTCCTTTTTTCCTGCAGTGTTCCTGCTAAAAAGTTTTTTTAGCATACCTTGTTTGTATGAAAACTGAAGTGGATTCTCTGAATGTGGACTGGGAAGCTGAGTCTTTATGTCAGTATTCACCACATACAGTCCCTTTGTAATATCTTAGCACATCTGGGGTCCTGTTTGTCATCTGATATGAGAGCACTCCTCTACCCTCAACCTCTGCTCTCCTTCAGCTTGGATGTCAGCCACAGAACTCATATGTCAAGTGATGAAAAAACACTCTCCCAGCAGCATCGTCTGGCTGGCCTGCTGCTGAGCATTCACAATCTCATGAGTGTTTCTGTCATAAGTATCTCCTGGTATTGAACCTGCCATGCACCCTCATTCTGTCAGCCAGAGGAGTGAGTGCATTTTAGCACCACAAGCATGGTTCATTCGTGGGTCTCTGGCTAAGGGGCTGCGCTGAGAAGGAAGGAGGCTCCCTCCAGCCATTGCAGATGCAGTGTTTGCCTTATGAGAAATAGGATGCTGGGGGTGGGGTGTTACGCTTTTATCGTGTGTACACATTTTTTTGGTACTGGCTAATTGCTTGTTGGATTGAAGGCAGCCTGGAATTGCCCAGCTCAATAATAGTCTGCTTAGCTTTGAATTTTAAAAGAAAGCTCATTAGGACGTTGCTTTTTTTTTTTTTTTTCTTTCCCTATTTTCTGCCTATGAATAGCTTAGATTTGGAATTTCTTACTACAAGGAGGAATGCTACCTTTTTATAGGCACTCAGCCTGCATCCAGAAGCCAGCTGGCCAAGTTTCTGCAGGTAGGGGAGCTTTGCAAGAAACACTTGTGCGTTTAACCATCAGTTCAGCAGCAGACTTAATGAGCCAGACGAGCATTTTATTCCAGTAGCAAAATGTTCCACTTTTTGTAGTCTTGTCTACAGACCCCCTTTTTAACTAGAGTATGCAGTACTACAGGCTGTTGAAAGACAGCACTATCTCTGTATGTGAGTGATTGTGATTCACCCCCCCCCCCCCCCCCCCAGAGGGTTCAAAAAATACGTTTTTTTTTGTTTGTTTGTTTTTTCAAGTTTCCAGACTTGAATTCAGTCTTTATTTCTTAACTTTTTTTTTTCCTGGTATGTAGGTCTTCTTTTGTTTCTCAAGTCTGTAGCGCAATAAATGTGTTCTGGTGATGTGGCTGCACTGTAGTTTCCAGGGTGTAACATAGCAGCAGCAGGAAGTTCAGTCCCACAGTTGCCTGCTCGGTGGCTGCCATGCATGGTCCACTGAAGCTTTGAGACAAGCTGCTGAGGGATGGAAGGGCTGAGTTCATAGTGCATATACCAAAAAAAGGCTGTGGGCTCCCAACAACCGTATTAAAACAGTGTGGATGCACTACCCCTCGCCACAGGTTGGAGGAGAGGGAGTTTGTAAAGGTCTGTTAACTTGTGTTACTGGGTAAAATGCTGCACCTTCTGTCACCCTCATAAATCGTGTTTGCTGCAGCGTTGGAGTGGGTTGTATCACAAACCAGCCAGCCCTGGAGGCTCCAACGTTGAAGTGTATGTACTTAAATTTGTATTTCTGAATAGGAAAAAATTAGATGAAAATGAGTTTGCAGTGTTTTAACAAGTCAACAGGGTTAAACCTAAGGCAGTAGTATGAACTACTAAAATAATTACCCTATTATTGATGTATATGTATAAATACAATTACTCCTTGTGTATGTAAATTTATGTATATGGATATTATTGTGGAAACAGTGAGCTGTTCCGTTCTTCTTCTTTGTTGTTTTAAGAAGAAATGTTCTGTTTCAATAGTTCCTTCTTGGCTCTTTTTTTTCTTTTCTCACAGTTACTGAATTGTACACTTAAAGTGCTCAAATGCCTGATTCTGAAAGCTCACCCCTCTTTCCAGCCCTCCTGCTGGAAGCTGCACTTCTGCACAGTACTTTTGCCATTTTCTTCAAACTTCTGAAGTAGAGCTGTTCCCCTGAGAGTGTGATTGCAGCACTCTGTAAGGCAGTTTAGCAATCACTCTGATATTAATTTTCCAAAAACATTGAAACAAAGTCTACTTCTAAAAGCACACTCATGGCCTTTGCATAAAGGCAATGCTGGTGACATGCTTCCTTTTTTCCCTGCTGTTTCCCTGGAGAATCTCCTGCTGGGCCAACGTGCATGCAATAATTTATTATTGCTTCATGTTGTTATCCACCATTTCTGTTTCTGTGCAGCAGAGATGTGTTCCAAACATGGAAGTGAGAAAAGTGCCTAGGTACTAAGAAGCACAGCCTGCATTTTCCTCTGTGCTTGCCCTTTCCCTGCATCCCTTTCAACTTCAGTCTTTACTGCTTCTTACTACATAACTATTCTTTTGTGTCTATACCACACAACAACATCTGGAAGCCAAGGTATTTGACCTTTTGAATGTTTGTTGTTACCTTTTTATGTATCTGTCAGCACTTTACAACCTGACCCAGATCCTACTGAAGTCAGCAGAAGCATTCCCATTGTCTCTGGGACTTTTTGGACTGTGTCCTGAGAACACTTAGTGCTGATCCCTTTCTAGTAGCATTTGTTACAGTCTGCTGTGTCCTGTGATGACTGTAAAAGCTAAAATCTAGGCTGTATGGTATGTTTTTTCTCACTACCAATATGTCTAATACTCTTGCTTTAAACTAGTTTTCCTGCAATTTTGTGTTGAAAAGTGTCATGCCTATTGAAGAACATCACAGCTTATAGAGGAAATAAAACAGTTATCTAATCATAAGTTTTTGATTACTTTTGGATTAAAATAAATAATGGAATCATGATGCTTTAAAAGAAATTCTCATATTATAATTGTACATTTGAAAGGTGGATATCTGTCCTTAACATCTTGAATCAGTGTTCTGATGTATAGATCAGCACATGCAATCAGTGGGTTCTATGGTGATGCTAAATGCCAGTCTGAGATAGAACAATTAAAAGAAAAGAAAAAAAAAATACACATACTACAACAGTGAATAGACTCTGTGGTTTCCAAGCAGCATTAGAAAGTAAACCTTAGGAAGTGATATTCAAGCTACAAGGCTCACAGCTGTGCACTGTCAGCCATGGAGATAAAGCAGTATGGGAAACAAGGGATATAGCATTTATACCATTTGATGAACAGTTAGAATTTTATTTGTGGTCTGTTTTATATGTTTTCTATACAAAAGTGGTACTTTCAAAACTGGGTAGAATATTTATCTCTTCTTCCCTTGCTGCACAATGGAATTAAGCACACTCAGAAAGATGTCTGTATGCATGCATATTTCACATGATCTGGATATGAAATGCATAGCGTTAGTTACATTTGATGTAGTCAGATAGCAGCAGTGGTTCCACTGCCAACAGTTGGCATCAGAATAGGTCAGAGAGTTCTGTAGAAGTTCCTTAAAAACTGAATTATTTTTTTCCCCTCTCTTTTTTAAGACTCTGTGCTTTCCTCTACTTTAGTTAAAACTTTTCTTCAAAAAATTCAGGTAGGTGTTCAGTCCTTTACTGCATAAAGCACATTGCCCAAACATTTTCTGTGGCGTGATATCAAAACTCAGGGGCTGTGCTATTCCCGATCACAGCGTTCTCCTAGTAACAGCCCTTTTTTTATTGATATTTTGCTAGCAGGCCTTTATGCTTTTGTTGTCTAATAGCCGTACCATTAGCTGTGCTATAAATTTAATTACAAAGCTAGTAAACTGCAATTATATAGCCCTTTTTCAGATGGTTTCCCAGAACTCACATCAGTCCTACTTATTAATGAACTGTTCAGAAATAATGAAGACTAGCAAAGGCATCATTTGCTGCCAAAGTCAATTAAAATTTGTTGCTTTAGAATAACAGCTATTGTCAGTCAGATGTCATTAGCTGATATCTGTAGAGACATGCTTATGGGAAGTACTGCCTGGTGAATGATTCCTAGGCTTTAGGAAGGGATAAATCTATCTTCTTTGACCGTCTTCTCCTCTCTTCTGCAGAGAGTAAGCCTGTCACACTTTTACCATGCTGTGAGTGAGCAGAAGGCACCTCTTTCTGAATTCAGTGAGCATTTTGCATGCTGAATTGTAAGCAGTGCCTGGTCAGACTCTTGGCATGACAAATGCAAGCTGGTAAAGAACAGGTTTGGGGGAGACTGTACACTCATGGTAGGAACAGAGAATAGGAATTGGAGATGTGTAGTCTTTGATATTATCTACTGGGTTAGTTTTTGCAGCTATAACATTAAAATAGCTTGGAAAATGGATTGGGGAAGAAAAAGAAAAAAAAAAGAAAAAAAAGATGGTCCCCAGCTCCTCATCATTCATAATCAAGAAGTAAACTCCTGAGTACCTAGTTTGTCCAACCTCTTTTCTGAGGAAGGACCATTGCCAGCACTACATCACGTCAGCCATGGCTTTGTCTGCCTGAACCTTGAGACATTTCAAGGACAACAGTCTGTGTAACCTTCCTGTGTGCCCTAAGGGAGTAGTGAGCTGCTAGCCTGCCTCAGTGCAGCCAAAATGGAGCAGAGTTAATTCAAGTTCTGTCTGCAGAGACATGGGGATTAAATGTGGAATTAATTTGCTTAGCAGGATTTCATATAAGTAGGCCTTGTCAGATAAACCTCTTCTCTTTTTTGGACAGGGCTGTAGTTTTGGTTGCTCTTCTACTGTCCTTTAGAGCAGGGTAGAAATTAAACACAACCCCAGTAGGTTGTAAAAATCTAGAATGAATTTGGCATTGATCAGATGGACTAAAACTAGTAGCAGTTTTAGGGTTCTTCTTTTAGTAAAGTAATTCAATATTTTTTGTCCGCAGTCTGTAATTTCGTAAAATTGTTCTCGTTTGCAGGTGACAAATTGTTAGTAGCAAATAACTAATCACCTGGGGTGTGTGAAGGAGCCTGTTGGAATGGCTGTGGTAAGAATGAAATGCTATAGCATAGACAGGAACCAAGGAGAATACGCTTGCCTTAAACTGTGCTCCCTGAGTTATGCAGAGGCCTTTTAAAGCTTCATGTTGTGGTTGTGAGTACTCCACTTCTGTCTTTTTAGGTACACTTTCATTTCTACCGTTAGACTTCATCCCTTTCCTTTGGTTCTCAGTGTTATCCAGTTTTTCAAGAATGATATTGTCAGTTTCCTGTTAATAATGTTTCCTAGGGGAGGAGTGAGCCCTTACACCCACTGGGTAGCTGCCCAAGTTATCATGGTGGTTCAGTGTCAGTGGAGAAGGCAGGTCCTCTAGGCAATGATATAGCTTGTATTCTCTGGAGAAGTCTAAATACAGCTGACATAGCCTCTAGAGGAGCCTGTTTCTCTCTGTTTACTATAGAAAGAGCATTAGCAAATGGATCTTAGGTGATACATTCTTTGGTGTCTGCCAGCAACTCTTATTAATTTGTAAAGACTCGCACACTGCAATACCAGCAATGAGAAGAACACCAAAGCAACTCTTAGGGATTTAAAACTGTGGGGCAGACCAGCAGAATGAGGGACTATCTGAAAAATTGTGAGATGGTCTTGATGGTTCACTGCCTATAACCAACTTAGGTGCATCATCCTTACAGGGATGTACAGAAAGGGAACTGCCAGGGAGAAGTCAGGATGCAGTCTCAGTATGCTGAGTGGGTTAAAGTTCATTAGAATCTTGTGTTTAGTTCTGGAATCCACGTCTCTTTGGAGAAGAACAGAGTGCAAAGTTTGAGCACTGATCAGAGGAACCTTGAGAGAAGATGAAAATGTGACAGTAGAAAAGAGGTCAGATAGGGGACAGGCAGTGTAGACTTGTAAAAACACAAAACTAAATCTGACTAGGAGCTAGGAGTGAAAGTAGAAATAAGTGAGTGCTTCTACAGGAAGAGCGTAATTAATTATCCAGATGGATTAAATAAGGGGGTTGGATATGTAGTATTTCTTGAAGACTTGAGGAAATGACAGTATTTTTCTAAACCAAATTGCAGTGGAAACTGTAAAGCCTCTGAGCTCAGAGGATCAGAGAAGAATATCATGTGCGGTCTTAAAGTCTGCGAGAGCACTTTTTTTGTCAATTGTTAAGAGTATTATCACTTTAAAACATTTGTCTTTAGTGTTTGAATGTTTGTCAGTGCATGGAAACATCAGAGTACACCAAGCAATTTCTGAGAATGTTTGAGAAGACATCATCCCATGCTTGGCTTTGGAACTTGGCCAGTGTATCTGAACTGGGAGAGGGCTTAGGCACAGTGTTTTGTTGATGAAATCCAGCTGAAGCTTGAAGGGAAGAGCTGCTTCCTGAACACTATTGGGAGACCACTCTGAAAAAAGACACCGTGGGTATAGCAAGGAAAGCAATGAAAGTCATGTGTTACTTAAGTGCTTTCCCTCTGTTTGCTTGTAAATAATACAGGCAAGATCAGTAGAGTTTCAAAGCAGTTTTTGCCAGCTTTATCTCTGCTATCCTGATACTCTTGCCTGCAAAGATAAATAAAGTGTGTCCCTGAGAAGTTGTACCTGAAATCCTTTTTGGGTAAAGCTTACCAAGTTATAAGATGCTCCATAGACCTTGCTGAAAACTGCATTCTCACCATGTCTTCATGGTCTCCATGTCTAGAAGGTAAATTCCATTCTGGCTCAGTCACTGTTACTTCCCCATAGCCAGCTTTGAAAACAGATTCCTTACCTTGGCCTAATACTAGACAGCTTGGCATTTTTCACCTTCTCTGTCAGAGCTGCAGCAGAGTTCTGGACAGATATGAAGATCTCAGTCCCACGCTACCTCCTTTGTATCCCAGAAGGCTTCTCTAGCAAGTAGAAATGAAGGTAAGTGCAGGGAATCTGCCTTGCACTGAGCATGTGGATGGCACCTTGGTGTTCTCCAGGATTCTCCTTGTAGCAAAGCGGTGAGGTGCAGGTTTCTGCTCAGCACAACCTCACTTACCCATGATGATGAGCTTCCATGTCTCACTTGCAGCTGTTCCTTTTGTGATAGCAAACATTTTGATTACTTAAAAGGCACCACAAAAAGCTGACATAGAAGCATGTCACAGTGCTGAAAATTTTGGAAAATTTATGATTTTGTGTTCATTCTTCTGGCTAGTGTCTTATAGAAGGATAGAAGTTATACATGCAGTAAAAACAAACTATCAGTCAATAAAATAGTACATTTACTTCAGCTGGAGTTGGAGTACTCACCTGGTTATCAGTGGGTCTAAAGGTCATGAGTGATGTGCACAGAAATCTATTGTTCCATATGCCAGGCTCATTTGTTCATTTAATAAAAGCCCTGTTGCAGCAAACACTGTAGTCCTTAAGCATAAGTTAAGGTTATGTAGGTTATATGGGATAATCTGATCGTACAATGTGATGTGTTACAAGAAGCAGTGGTAGGAGGGCTTGAAATTAAAATTCTCGCATGCTTTCTTTAGCTTCTGTTTTCCTATCTCTGAGATGTTTACTTGTTTGTTTTTTAATGCCCTAATTCTTAATGCTGCAGCTTAGCTATTTCATCACTACAAGGTTCCATCGGTTCTTGAGGTTCTCCAGACGGAATCCCCATAGCTCAATGAAGTCTCTCATGTAAAACACTTCAGTAAGGTTTGCAAAACCTTGACAGGAATTACAGTGATTTTGTTGATGGAGATATAAATTAACTAGTTTATTTTCCAGTTGTCTTCTTTAGTCTTTTTTTTTTAACAGTTTTGAAGATGAGGCTACAGAAAGAAGCATAAAGAAAGTGCAAAGGTTGTAAGAAAAATTAAACTGCATGAATGGAATGTACCCTTCTTCATAAGAATATTTGATTATAAGTGTTGGTGGCTCTTCTAAAGAGAAGACTGCTTATATACAATTCCAGAGCGCTCTCAGCCATGCTGATTCACTCCACTGTCAGTAAGATTCGTTCAGCCTGAAGAAGAGACTCTGAGCTCTTGAGAAAAGGAAATAGGCACTGATCTGGCAGAAAGCTGCCTCCTCTCTTCTCTGTGGTGTTATATTGTGATGTTGATATGAATGGAAAGGATAAAAGGAAAAGAATGATAGAGTAACCAGACATAGGGAAAGCTTTTGCACATGGAAGGGTGCGGGTATTACATTGTACTAAGGGAGCAATAGTTAACAATAGCAAAGGCTTCTCTTTGCTAGGGAAGGAGACATGGGAAGATTAGCCAGTTTAGGGTGTCCTTCTCATAAACATACAATTGTGTACTGACTGAACAGTCTGCCCATGCAAACCTCATTGCAGGATCAGGCTTGGCCTGTGTCATGAACGAGATGGAAGTGGTAGGTACAATGTGGTCATGCAGATTACTTGGCTTAGCTGTAGGTACTTGAGTTTCATATTAGTTAAAGGTAATGTATTGGGAACAGAGTGCAATTGCATAAGTAAGATGGCAGCTTTCATTTTGTCCTGGAAAAGAACAAACAATTACATTTCTCCTGGAGAGAATATTGAAGGATTCCCAGCGTCATGGTAGTGTGTTTGGTTTTGTTGCCTTTCTGTAAAACCACCGTGACTTTTACAAGAGAAGTGATTATTCAAGAGGGATTTAGATGAAGGAGGTGAGAGGAGTGGTATGTGGGTTTTGTCTCGACTCTGACTTTCTACTTTGCATGTAATTGTTAAGAGCTGGAGTGTTTATGTTCCTGAAGATCAGAAGTGCTGCTCTATTCCAAGCAGTGATTACCGGTGTTTGCAGTACGAGTGTTTCCCTTAGTAGAATGCTGCTTTAATAAAAGCAGTACGTATGTAATGTACCCATTTTCAGAAAGAGGTGACACACATCCACTTGTTAAAAATGGAAAAGCTCTACAGTCAGTCACTTTAATAGAAAAAATAATCTTGAGAAACCTTTACTAATTGCAGATAAATGAAAATCTTGACTTTGTGCATGTAGACTATGTATAAATCTAGATAGTTCTATCAGTACATAGTTCTCTTGTTCACATGGGGACATGAGACATGTGTCCCTTGCTCATTTCCATCCACTACAGATAAAGTGATCCATTCTCATGCCTTGTGCACATTTGTTAATGCCATAACATCCTCTAACATTGCTAATTCAAAAGAGCTTATCTTTGGTACAAATTGTTAGCAATTCAGTACAATTGTGTAGCCCCCAGTTTTACCTTTGTTAGACATATGAAACAAGCAGTCACCATTCTAGTCCACCATAGGGCATTGGAAATTTTATCACAAATGGGAGAAAATAAATGGTACTTGCCAGGTTTCAGAGCCAATTTGAAATGTGTCCTGTAAGACTGTAAATAGTTGTAGGCTATATATATATATATATACTGCTAAATTCTGTACTTACTAGTTAGAAAGTTTGATGTTTTCCCTTTTCTCTTCAGATGACACTGGCTGTCCTAGTAGCCAGTCAGTGTCTCCAGTTAAGACTCCTTCTGATGCTGGACACAGCCCAATCAGTTTTTGCACCGGCAGTGATGGAGACTTCTCCAGGAAGAAATTCAGTGCAGGAACAATGAATGAAGGAAACTCACAGCTGGCTCGATATAAGAAGGATACAAAGACAAGCCTTGTAAAGCCCGGTGAGTATAACATAGTTCCTTTCATTTAAGTAATTACACTCTCTAATTGACAATTACATCCACAGGTGTCCAGATGCTTTGTATTGTGCTGCCTGTGATACAGCTAATGTTGATAGTAAATAAAAAAGATAATTAGGTTCTTTCTGTGGAACCACCTGCAAGGTTTGAAAACACTGCAAGTATTAGGTTTTTCATGGAAATGTAATTAATTGATGTCTTCACTTTCTTTTATGAGGCTGGCTGTTGATGTCAAATAACAACTGAAATGTATTTTATCCTATTTCATGATAATTGTACACATAGTTCACTGGCCAAAGATAAATTAATCTTGCTATCAAAACAACAAATTATAATCTTTTAATGTTGTTAGATTGATGGTTAGACCCTGCCTAAAGTTTATGCCATCAGGCTGCAATAGCTCTCGGGATACAGCGTGTCAAATCAAGACAGGATAATGGGTAGAGTGCATATGCTAGTTATGCAGATGTAACTCCGTGGAGCATTGTCTGAATGAAGAGCTTGTCTCCCATTGCCTCGAGCTAATGGGCCACCTTAGACCACCAATTAAATCAGCACCTGCTTGACAAACATCCAAGGCTAAATGTCCTGGTGTGTCATGGGCTGCTGTAATACTAATGACTCGATATAAAATGTATTTGTGAATCACATACAGACTGCTCTTGATTGCAGATTGTCAGGATATGTCTGCCTTTAGCTCTTGATTACAAATGGCCAGGATATTTTCACTTTTATTTAATTAATCTGTGAGACAGGGTGTTTTGACTCTGTGCAGAGGCAGCTGCAGAGCTGACGTGGTTTATGAGCTCAGATACCTCATGGCTATATTGTTTCCAGAGTTATTTTGTCTCTAGAAGCATTTTAGACATTTTCATGAGGAGTCATCTCAGATTTTCCGGAACTATATTTCTGAGATCAGAAACAGCAGAGAGTGAGTTGCAAAAACTCTTCACTGGCTTGGTCTTTGAAAGGGTTGATTAAATCTGACTCACTGCTATCCTTGCAAAGTTCTTGGAATCATTTCATAGCTCCTGTATTATTTGTGTGTTTCTCAGTCTCTCATTCGTTTGCATAATGATGCTAGATTATATTCTTTTTTTAAGATTTGTTTCCTATTTCATTAAAATGAAGGAATTTGATGCAGGTAGAATGTGGAGAATATTGTAAACGTAAGTCAAATCTGCAAACATGGCTCTCAAAGCCATTTTGTATATGCTTGCAGACATAGCTTAAGAGAATGTGTATAAAGAATTTCTAAAGTTTATTCTACTGAAGAGTCCTCTACGTATGGACGAGTTATGCATATGTTTCAATAAATGACTTCATTGTTTTCAATTATTAAACTTAAATGGCAATGGTAATTTAATATACTTTTCCATTAGTTGTCAGAAGTAGCCTTCATTTTGCTTGATGGGCAGAGGAGAAGGATCTGGGGGAGTTAGTGGACAGTCAGCTGAACGTGAGCCTGCAGTGTGCCCAGGTCCCTAAGAATGCCAGCTTATATCAGAAACAGTGTAGCCAGCAGGAGCAGGGAAATGATCATACCTTTATACTTGGCACTTGTGGGGCTGCACCTCCAGTGCTGTGCTCAGTTTTGGGCTCCTTACTACAAGAAAGACATTGAGGCACTGGAGCATGTCCAGAGAAGGTGCTGGTGAGCGTACTGAAATGCAAATCTTGTGAAGAGTGGCTGAAGGAACTGGGATTGTTTAGTCTGGAGAAGAGGAGGCTCAGGGGAGACTGTATTGCTCTCTACAACTCCCAGAAGGCAGTTTGTAGTGAGGTGAGGATCAGCCTCTTCTCCTAGGTGACTAGGAATAGGACAAGATATGATGGCTTTAAGTTGCATTTGCAGTTGGATTTTAGGAAATGTCTCTTCTCTGTAGTGAGTGGTGAGGCATTGAAACAGGCTGCCCTGTTCCAGTGGTGGTGAAGTCAACATCCTGGAGGTTTTCAAGCAAATGGTAGGTGTGGCACTGAGTGATATGAACTAGAGTGGTCACAGGCATGGGTTGGTGGTTGGACTAGATGATCTTAGAGGTGTTTCCAACATTAATGGTTATGTGATTCTATGATTTCAGATCTTTCAACTGATTTAGTCTAGGTATTTAACAATATTTACTTTTTAGATGGTTCCTTTCCAATATTAGGCTTATCATAGAAGCACAGAATCATCTAGGTTGGAGAAGACCAAGATCATGAAGTCCAGCCATCAGTGTGACCTGCTAAGCCCTATCACTAAACTGTATCCCTTAGTGCCACTTCACACGTCACTTAGATACCTCCTGGGGTGGGGAGTACATCACTTGCCTGAGCAGCCTGTTTCAATGCTTGACCACTCTCTCCATAAATAAATTCTTCCAAATGTCCAGTCTAAACCCGCCCTGGTGTAGCTTGAGACCATTTCCTTGCATCCTATTACTTGTCACCTCAGAAAAGAGACCAGCGTGCTCCTTGCTACAATCTTCTTCTGGGCACTCTCCCCTCAGCCTTCTCTTTTACAGACCAACCACAATTCCCTCAGCCACTCCTTGTAAGTCTCATTTTCTACTGCTTTCTCCAACTTTATTGCTCTTCTCTGCAGACATATTCATTTTTGTCTGTACCTCCTCTCTCACTACATTTTTTTGAGTTACCTGAGCAGTATCAGTTAAATTTTTGAAAGAGTAAAACATCGGTAAGGTTGTGTGAATGTCAGTTGAAAGGCTAAAAGTGCAAAAGCAACCTGAGTACAGTTTTAATTCACTTAAGGTGAAAAAATAGTCAATAAAAAGGATTCAAAATCAACTTGTTTTATTAGTGTACTGCTTATGAGACTGCTTTTAATATTATTTTGGGGTAAGGCAGACATACTGACATCTTCATCCATTCATTTGTATCTTTGACTGTTGTCTTTGTAGCTTTCTCTTAATGTGGTTTGTTCATATAGGTAGAGTAGGCATCAGTACCTCTGTGCTCATTAACCTTTGGAAACTGATCTCTAGAGTTCTGGATTGTTGCTCCCGCGATCCATCAAAACTCTTCAGGGAGGAAATGGTTCCCATTGCTGTTTCTTGGTTTCAAGTGGATCCAGTCCATTCCCTGTGACATTTTTGTGCATGAATTTCTGGTAACTTGGAAAGATATTGCCCTTGTACAAAGAGAAGGCATTGTCTTGTAGCCAAACTTGCAGGGAGTAACAGGGGAATAGTAGAAAGGAAATGGATGTGGAAGGAGAGTAGCAGCAGTATATCCTTGTTGTACATACAGTTCTATATGCAGCTGGATCCCCCATATTTCAGTGCAAAAAGAGTTGTGCATAATATCTTTATCTCTACCATGAGTCCTTTCTGATTTATGAAGATAATCTCTGCACAGTTATTTATCTAGAATGCCTTGTGATAATGACTACATAGCAGTAATGACTACACAGCAGGAGCCAGATGTAAGATACAAAAATCCAGTCTACCTATAACTTTTATGGACTGTGTCCTGTGCTACATTTTTTTGTGTGAGTACTTCATTGTACACCTTCAAAATGCATATTGTTTTGCGGAAAATTTATTGTTATCCAGAGTTGTCATCTTGGAACATGCTGAATTTCAGAAGTAACACTCACACAAATATTTAGATAATTCAGGAAATGTCAGAGTGGGATAGCACTGCGAATGAACCCTTGGGACTTTTTTAAGCTGTTCCCAAGCTCCAGTGCTTTTCTTTTATGCTAGCAGTATCACTTAATCTCTTTTTTCTACACTTCAAATTATGAAATATCACATCAGTTTCTTTTCTCTCACAGCTTAAGAATCTAAGTCATACTCTGCTCTTGAAGTATTATCAAACAAGATTTGGATGTCCTTCATAATTTATGTTGTTTGTATAATGAACCATACTTAATCCTGGAGTACATTATCGCTACATCTTGCTAACCTTTGAAAGATTTATAAACATACAAATGTTATGCATTTGTTGATAATAGTTGATGTTTTTACTGTGCATTAAATGTAAACCACAGCAATATTATAGGTGAATTTAGCTTAAATTCTATGGCTGTTTCCCAGGAAAGAATGGAAAAGACAGTTACATTAGAGAAGATACATCAACAACATCAATCCTCTCCAGGATTGAGTTGGAAGCCTTTTAATTTCAAGATTTTAGAAGTTATTCCCTCTTGGGGATGTGATTTCTTTTTGCAGTAATAAAAGCAACAGAGAATGCACTACAGGAAACGGCTCTGCAATAAGACTCAATAAAGTTAATTAACACTAGTCCTAATTCTGCATCATGATATTGTGCTGTATCCTGCAGTTTCTGTAAGCAAATAAACAGGAGCATAGACATTTCTAAGTATTTACCTTCTTGTGCTGCTGTTCCTTTGGAGGATCCATCCTGAATTCCCATACCTCATGTCTAGATCTTGTTAAGAATAGTGGAGCTATTTTGCTTTGACAAGCTTTTTCATCTCATTTTTTTGCCTTCTGTAAGAATGCAAGGGTTCAAAATCCGGTCCCGCAAGTTGGAAAGTCATGAAAAACTAACAAAAATATATGGATAAAGGAATCTTGAGCAAGAATTGCCAATAATTTTTTAAGTCTTGTATGTTTAAAATAACACAAAGGTGTACTTGCATTTCAATGTCCATGAGCATCGTAACTTAAGAATACGTTCAACATTTTTGACAAAAGTTCTGATCATTGCCTTCTTACCTCTGATGCCATGGGCAGCCTTGGTCAGCTTACTGAATGAGCTATGGTTGGAGTTGTCTCTGAGAACCGATTGAGTTACTGAAGTTTAAATTATTAGGACTTAATAAAATGTTAAGATTTTCCCACCCTTGTCCCTTTTGCACCTCTATAGGTCCTTTCCAACCCAAACCATTCTGTGATGTATGCATAACTGCATGAAATGCGTCCTAGGTGAGCAGCAGTTAGGGTCAGCTTCCAAGTCTTGTAAAGGCTGGCTGTTCATCACTCACAGCTTGTTTCAGTAAAAACCACTCCAGATAGCAGCAAGCTACAAAAAAGTATTCTCTTTCACTGTTGGTAAAATATTTGACCATCTATTACTGGCTCTGGCTAAACTGGTAGAACTTTGGGTTAGAATTAGATAGGTATTGAAACTTTGTTCTATTTAAATTAATGGGAGAGTCTCAGAGGCTGCTGCCACTCAGAACACCTACCTTTGTAGGACAGTGGACATGGAGTACAAATTAAAAAATGTGGAATTCCATCTGAGCAGAAGGAAACACTTTTTTTCCTGTGACGCTGCTCAAATGCAGTAGAGGTTGCCCCAAGGTACTGTATAGTGACTATTCATGAAGAAGTTCAAAACTCAGCAGGACACAGTTCTGGGCAGCCTGTTCCAGCTAAACATGAGTGAAGCTCACGAGGTAGGTTTTGAGAGCTGGATCTCCAGAGGTCTCTTCAAATCCCAGTGACTCTGTGAGTCTGCGTTATCCAGAGGGTTTTGTTTGTTTGTTTGTTTGTTTGTTTTTTCTTCCCCTTTTAAACAGTTCATCACACAGATCTGTTGCTAAGTAGTTGCAAGGCACAGCTTGTGCTTTTCCTGTCCTATATTTAATTTCTGTGTTGTCATGGTTTTACGTTTTTTGGTTTTCAGTATTCCACATCAACACA
>JAPSGF010000011.1:16727101-16824948 GCA_035772895.1 Perdix hodgsoniae | reverse complement strand
CTGCCCCCCTGTCACGGGCACAGGTAGATCTTGCTTAACCCGCGACATGTGTACTGCCATTTTACTTACAATGAGTTCATAGACATAAAAGAATACGTAAAGTAATTCTAGCAATCACTATTCAATTCAAAATGTTATTTAACTTTGAGCCATTAGAAGTAACATTGCATTCGGCATGTATTTCCATTATTTATCTTTTCTGCTTCTTCCTGGTAGATTTGTCAAGTCATAAATGAGCTTTGGGGCAGGATGTCTCAATCTGAATGGATTAATCTTAGAGGGTGCTAGAACTATGAGGATTTTTAGAAGGGCAGGTGGAGCAGGCTCTATTGGCCATAAGTTGGTCATGAGTGCTGAGTAGGTGCAGATGCTTCTTTATTTGACATTAGAGCTGATCACAGTTAACATAAAGGAGACTAGGGATAATAGGACTCATAGCATTTGGAAGTATTACGGTTAGATCTAAATAACTTCAACAGATGAAACAGGAAATGCAAGTCTAGCTGTTAAAGCATCATGCTCTTCCTGCTTGATCTTTTTGTAATGCTTGTTGTGTGAACATTAGATTTGCAGAACACTAAATGTCCTGGAACTTACTCTTGAGGTCATTCTTTGCAAGCACAGGCTAGTGAGAAGTTAACCCAGTATAGTAAAATTAACACATAATTTTATCCATATTGGTAGTCTACTTCCATATCTGCATGTATTCTAAAAGCAGAGTCACTTCTGTTGTTCTAAAAACAAAACAGAAAAGGTCTGACTTGGATTATATTGCTGAGATCTGGCTGAACAATTTTACAGATCTTTTGTCAGCCCTATTGCTCGTTTCAGTGTAATAAGAATAATAGTAATAATCCAATACACTATATGTGCTTCATCTTTAAAACAAATTAGTTGGTGCATGAGTTCACTGAGAGGTTTTTCTTAGAGGCAGTTCTGGAAATAAGTTTCATCCTGAAGAACTCCATATTTCTGATTGCAGAAGGGTATAATGATAGGATTTTTCCTATGTTTCATCTTGGGAAGAATAAAAAAAATATTAGAAAAGCATGTTTTGATGCATTTATCCAACTGATAATTTACCCACTGATGCATTTATCCAACAACATCTTATTTTATGTATGTATGGGTTTTGTTCATTTTCAGTACTGAACTTCTGCAAGCAGTGGGAAAATAATAGAACTGTTGTCCCTGTTGTTCAGGAACAAAGGTACAGAATACAAAAACAGATTGATAGAATGTACTAACTGGAATAGATCCCGTGTCATGCAAAGAGATTCATTGTTCTGAGTTGTGCTTTCACTTCCATGTTGAGAGTGACCTCACTATAATTTCTCTCTGTCTGATAATAAATTGATGGAGCATCTTGCCTATGACCATAAGTTGTCCGTATACTAGTTTCTTTTTCTTTCTTCATGAAGTGTTTGATTTAATAACAATCACTTGATGTGGCTGTGCTTATTTATAAGCATAAAACATAAATCCTCTAGAGTGTGCAGAAGCAAGAAGAGTAAAACCTCAGCTTCCCTGGGTAAGTTAAACCTGATGAGGATGACTTTAACTTGAGCATTAGATTTTTAAGCAGCTCAATATTTGGCAAAGAACCAATACACAGTGGTCAATTACTTGTGCTTCTGGAGAGCTTTTCATCTGCTTTGTAAAACATCACCTTGGCAGTAAAATGGAGGAAGCTTATGTCATCTTTCTCAGAAGTGTGTGTGTGCTTTGATTGCATTGCTTTTGTGCATGTCAGAGTAGATGGTGTAACCATCCTCACATTCAGATCTGATGGTGCACAACATTTATTTACTTTAATTTTACCCTTCTCAGTTTTTTCTATATGTATTTCATAGCATTATTTGGGACAACAAAGTTTTTAAAATCTTTTGTAACATAGAATCTAACATAAGCAGGTGTGGTGGATTTTGGCCATATTCCTTTTTCGCATTTACTTCTGCTTTCCTCTAATCTTTGAGCATCTCATGTAGGGCCTACGCAAGGTAGCTACTGCTGATTTTAAAAATAAAAGCATTTTCAAATAATCATTGTGTATGCACAGAGCCCTTCTGCATATTTTACTGATGGGATCCACTTTAATTTCTCGTCTGTTGCTATGGAGCTGTGTAGATTTGCTTACTTGACCTGCTAGCACAGGGAGTTATTAAAGACTCCGTCTCCATGGATACAACAAGACCTAAGCAGACTTCACAGGAAGATTAAAATACACATCTCTGCCTTCAAAAGCCAAATGCCATGTTCTGGTTCAAGCCTGCACTACCCTGACATCTCATATCCTAGAGCTAAGTAAGGAGAGGCATCCGCAGGCCAAAATTTTGTGTGTGGTAGCTGTGGGTGCAGTAGGGTCTTCATCACCTGTCCCTGCTTGTTTCAAAACTCTCACCACTGCATTTTTGGAATGGTCTTTCAGTTGGACCAGCAGGTCATCCCATGGGGATGACAGATCCTGTTGGAGCTCCTCTGTCTTGTATAAATTTCTGAACATTTGTGATTCAGAAAAGGGGAGATTTCAATTCATGCATCTCCTTTGGTTACTTTTAGAAGCTCTGGGCTGTAGATGGGGACTGAATCTCTGATCCAGTGCCTGGGCCAGATGAATATGGAACAGCTTTAAGAGCTACATCTGTCATTTACTCTTTTTCTGGTGGTTATAGAAGTTGTTTGGTGAGGTGAGAGGGATAAATTCATGATCTTGAGCCACAATGGTTAGAATGATGGTCTGTAATTTATCTGAGCTCAGTTCTATATCTGTAACGTAGCTGTCATGATCTTTGCATGCCCAGATTGACTAAGGTCCTCTTCAGTGATAAAAAAGAAAAAATCCATAAGATCAGTAAATCTAGTGTGCGATCTTTGTGACCAAATGCAAGTACTTACTTTAGGATAAGATAAATAGTGCTTTAAAATCACTAATTGTACTAACTTTTCATTGACTAAAAACGGGACCTAGGTTGGCTCATCTGAGGTGCATCTACACTAATGCACGCAGCATGGGCAATAAGCAAGAAGAGTTGGAAGCCATGGTGCGGCAGGCAAACTATGACCTAGTTGCCATAACAGAAACATGGTGGGATTGCTCCCATGACTGGAGCGCTGCAATAGATGGCTACAAACTCTTCAGGAGGGACAGGCAAGGAAGGAGGGGTGGTGGTGTGGCTCTCTATGTTAGGGAATGCTTTTCTGCTATTGAGATTGTGAGTGGGGATGATAACGTTGAATCCCTATGGGTAAAGATCAGAGGAAGGGCTGACAAGGCAGACATCCTGGTGGGCGTCTGTTATAGACCGCCAAACCAGGATGAAGTGACAGATGAGGTATTCTACAAGCAGCTGGCACAAGCTGCACGGTCGTCAGCCCTTGTCCTCATGGGGGACTTCAACTTCCCTGACATATGCTGGGAGTACAACACAGCGCGTAAGAAGCAGTCTAGGAGGTTTTTGGAGTGTGTAGAGGATGCCTTCCTGATGCAGCTGGTAAGAGAGCCCACGAGAGGAACTGCCCCGCTAGACCTACTGTTTGCAAACAGGGAAGGTCTGGTGGGAGATGTGGAGGTTGAGGGCTGCCTTGGACAGAGTGACCATGAAATGATAAATTTCTCGATTCATGGTGGAGTTTGGAAGGGGAATAGTAAAACTGCTACCTTGGACTTCCAGAGGGCGGACTTCGAATTGTTCAAGAGACTAGTAGGGGGAGTCCCCTGGCATTCAGTCTTAGCAAACAGAGGGGTCCAGGAGAGCTGGTTGCTCTTCAAGAAGGAAGTCTTAAGGGTGCAGGAGCAGGCGGTTCCCCTGAGACGTAAAATGAGCAGGCGGGGAAGAAGACCGGCGTGGATGAATAGGGAGCTATTCTTGAGGCTCCGAGAGAAAAAGAGAATCTACCGCCTGTGGAAGGAGGGACAGGCAACTGAGAATGAATACAAGGAAGCCGTTAGGATGTGTAGAGGTGAAATCAGAAAGGCAAAAGCCCAGCTTGAATCTAACCTGGCCGCTGGGGCGAAAAGGAATAAGAAACTCTTTTATAAATACATTAACAGTAAGAGGAGGACAAAGGAGAATATCCACTCTTTGCTGGATGATGCTGGGAATGTGACCACTGAGGATAAGGAAAAGGCGGAGGTTCTGAATGCCTTCTTTACGTCTGTCTTTAAAGGTCAGACCAGTTATCCTCGGGGTACTCTTCTCTCTGACCTGGTAGTCTCGCCTGGGGAGCATGCTAAACCCCCTGTGATTCTGGAAGAAACGGTCAGAGGCTTACTACTCCAACTGGACTGCCACAAGTCCATGGGGCCGGATGAGATCCACCCTAGAGTGCTGAGGGAACTGGCGGGGGTGATAGCCAAGCCGCTTTCCATCATCTACCAGCGCTCCTTGTTGACTGGTGAGGTCCCGGAAGACTGGAGGCTTGCCAACGTGACTCCCATTTACAAGAAAGGTTGTAAGGAGGATCCGGGGAACTACAGGCCTGTTAGCCTGACCTCGGTTCCAGGGAAGGTTATGGAACAGATTGTCTTGAGGGAGATCATGCGGCATGTGCGGGATGGCTGGGGGATCAGGCCTAGCCAGCATGGGTTCATGAAAGGCAGGTCCTGTTTGACCAACCTGATCTCCTTTTATGATATAGTGACCCATCTGCTGGATGAGGGAAAGGCTGTTGATGTGGTCTACCTAGACTTCAGCAAAGCCTTTGACACTGTCTCCCACGGTATTCTCCTGCAGAAGCTGGCAGCCCGTGGCTTGGACGGGTACATTGTTGGATGGGTAAGGAACTGGCTGGAGGGCCGGGCTCAGAGAGTGGTGGTGAATGGAGTTAAATCCAGCTGGCGACCGGTCACAAGTGGTGTTCCCCAAGGGTCGGTGCTGGGGCCTGTCCTCTTCAATATCTTTATTGATGACTTGGATGAGGGCATTGAGTGCACCCTCAGTAAGTTCGCAGACGACACCAAATTGGCTGGGAGTGTGGATCTGCCTGGGGGTAGCGAGGCCCTGCAGAGGGATCTGGACAGGCTGGAGAGCTGGGCTGAAGCCAACGGGATGAGGTTCAACAAGACCAAATGCCGAATCCTGCACTTTGGCCACAACAACCCCAGGCAGCGCTATAGGCTTGGGGCGGAGTGGCTGGAGGACTGTGTGGAGGAAACGGACCTGGGGGTGTTGATTGATGCTCGGCTGAACATGAGCCGACAGTGTGCCCGGGTGGCCAAGAAGGCTAACGGCATCCTGGCTTGCATCAAAAACAGTGTTACTAGCAGGAATAGGGAGGTAATTGTCCCCCTGTACTCTGCACTGGTGAGGCCGCACCTCGAGTATTGTGTTCAGTTTTGGGCCCCTCATTGCAAGAAAGACATTGAGGCCCTGGAACGTGTTCAGAGGAGGGCTACGAAGCTGGTGAGGGGCCTGGAGCACAGGCCTTATGAGGAGCGGCTGAAGGAGCTGGGATTGTTCAGCCTGGAGAAGAGGAGGCTCAGGGGAGACCTTATAGCACTCTATAACTTCCTGAAGGGAGGTTGTGGTGAGCTAGGGGTCGGCCTTTTCTCTCGTGTAGACAGTGATAGAACTAGAGGCAATGGTTTCAAACTGCGCCAGGGGAGATTCAGGCTGGACATTAGGAAATATTACTTCTCGGAAAGGGTGGTCAGGCATTGGAATGCACTGCCCAAGGAGGTGGTGGAGTCACCGAACATGGAGGTGTTCAAGAGACGTTTGGATGTTGTGTTGAGGGATAGGATTTAGCTGGGGAGTATTGGTGATGGTTGGACTGGATGATCTTTTAGGTCTTTTCCAACCTTGATGATTCTGTGATTCTGTGATTCTGTGATTCTGTGATTCAGACAAAGGTGAACATGTTAGAGGTATTTTTGTCAGATTAATCCCACCCACGTTTCCTCTGTTCTAATTGAGATCTCTGACAACTCTGCCGTTAGCTCCAATTGGAGCCAGGTAATCTTTCCTAACTTTCTCTATTTTATTTTTTTTTCCTAACAGTAGGGAAAGACAGTCATAGTCATTCAGCTGCAGAAGAATTTAGTGACCGAGATCACACTTGGAAGCTAATGGCTATTCAGTGTAGGTCGCTAAGTCCAATTAGATGTATCTGCTCTTCTGATCATCTCTGCAGAGCTTAGGCACTCTCTGTCCTATTTCTGATGACCACTGCCTCAGGTCTTAGCATTATTCAGGAAGAGTCTGTATCTCATTTTGCTCTGCAAATTTCATTTGTCAGCAGAAATGAAGCATTTTTAGGACATGGGCTAACTAACATCTATACCTATAATATGCCCTATAACATCTGATAGATAATACTGGAATATAAAGTGAGTATACTCTTTTGAGCAAAAAGGATAAGTGTTACCATATCACTGTCATTTTTAGTTTGCAACTATATGTAGATTAGATTTATAGTTTTGATTTAAAAAAATGCACTTGTGTTGGCATGATAAACATGTTCAAATAGTATTTCTTTCAAATGAGAATAAGCGAAGTCGTAGCTAGATGGAGTGTTTTGACTTTAGAATATTTCATATTTTTCAACCTAAATCTACACAACCTAAATGTTCCAATTTAAGTGACCTAGAGAAACAATGTTTTAGTTCTGCATTATGATCTTCCTCTTCTAAAAACATCATTTAGATGTTACTTAGGAGAGATGAGTAGTTGTGTCTTGGGCTCTCAAGATGTGTATTTCTCGTTGTTCAGAAGATACTCAGGTTCTACCAAGAGCCCAGATGCAGTGGTGAAAATGGAGTATCTAAGAAAGAAGAAGTATCCCATCAGAAGAAGAAATGGCAAGTAAAGACCATCTCTGGGCTGATGTCACAGACCAGCAGCAATTAAGGGTACTGGGCACAAATCTTTTACAATTAGATAGTTTACAGAATTGCTGGGTTTGGAAGGGATCTCTGGAGATCCATGTAGTCCAACCTTCCTGCTAAAGCAAGTACCCTGCAATAACTCACAGGAAAGCGTGCAGGCAGGTTTTGAGTATCTCCAGAGAAGGAGACTCCACAACCTTCCGGGCAGCCAGTTCCAGTGCCTTGTCACCTTCAAAGTAAAGAAGTTTTTCCTCATGTACATAAGGAACTTCCTATGTTTGTTTTGTGCCCATTGCCCCTTGTCCTAGCTTTGGGCATGACTTAAAACATCCTGGCCCCATCCACTTAACACCCCCCTTTAAGTATTGCTAAGATCCCCCCTAGTTCTTCTTCAGGCTAAACAGACTGGACTTCATCTAGAAGTTCCCTTGTCTTTCTTGAACTGAGGAGTTCAGAAGTGGACACAACACCGAAAGTGGCCAAAAGGACAGAAGAGAGGAGGAGGATCACCTCCCTTTGACCTACTGGGTATTTTTATGGACCCCAGGATGCCATTAGCCTCCTTTGCCCCACAGGCACACAGGTAGCCACCAGGAAACCCGGGTCCTTCCCTGCGGAACTCCTCTTCAGCAGGTCTGCCCCTAATCTGTACTGGTGCGTCAGCTCTCCCAGATCTATATCATCGACAGACTTGCTGAGGGTGCACTCTGTCCCTTAATCCAGGACATTGATGAAGATGTTAAACAAGACTGGACCTCTTACCAATCCCTGGGGAATGCCACTAGCTACATGCCTTCGATCAGACTGCACTGCTAAGTTATTTCTAACAAAAGGAAAAAAAAAGACTGGAGAGCCCTTTACTTGGTTGAGTGAAGGGAGAAGAAACTTTAGATCTGTTTGTGCCTCTTCAGAAGAATGGACTTGAGTGCATAAAAGAAGAGGGCTGTCACACCAGTCTGCAAGGAAAGGTGAGGAGATGTACAGGCTTTTCCCAGGAAAGCTGTTCTACTTTGGATAATTTAGTAACTATTTTATTGGGAATTTGAAGCTGAGTTCCCAGCAGGCAAACCATAACTCCTTTTTCTCTCTCTGGCCCATTAATTACCCCGATGTCACTCTAGATTTAGGTAAAGTGGGGCATCCACCTTCAAAGGAAGATTCTCACTGTAGCATACCCTGCAGGCTGGCTCTTGAAGTTTTTGTCTGTCTGTGGAAGGTCTGAGCTGCTGGGTATACGAAGACCTGTGCCAGCCAATCCATCTTTTAGCCCCAGATGCCTTTTGATAGAGTTACAGGTCTTGGGACATGCTTCTGTGTCTGGAAACAGCATCTGAGTTCTTAGAATAAGAAAATCATGGAAGATGGCTATAGCCTTTAATTGGGCAGGTTTTTTCACTCTTCTGCTAATCCAGAACTGAAAAAAAAAGATGTACTGATTCTACATACACTGAACACTCTAAAGTACTTATTTTAAAATATGTTTGAGGTCAAGCTTGAACACAATTTGCAATTAGCATACTTACTGCAGCAAACTTTCTACTCCTGGGTGCTTACTGTGGCTTTCAGCCTGCTTCACCTCCATAGAATGAAATACTGTGCATATCAAAGAAGTCATTATAAATCTTCCCTTAGGAGATTTTTTTTTTCATGCTCTGCTTTTAAATTTCAATCAATATTATTGGCGTTAATGTTTAGAATAGCTTTTTAATTCCCCAGTTATACTGAAAGTATTCTGAGTATATTCCAGCTAAATTTTGGTATGCCCCACAAAAAAAGAGTTTTTATTTCAAGTCACTATTTGTGAAATAACATGCATCACAGACTGAATCCTATGTTGCTGCTACCTTGTTTTCTTTACAGTTTTCCAGCTGTATTTGTCCTCCCTTCATAAACACTGTTGCCAGTATTTCGTTTTATCTTTGAATATACAAATTGCATTTCCTTAATCTCCCTCCATAAACAGTGCCCTGTAATCCTATTATCACTATTGTTGACCTTCTCTGGAATTCCTCCAGGTTATTAATGCCTTTATAATGAGAATCCTGGGATTTAAACTGTTTTCTGAGCAATGTTTATTCAAAAATTGATGGATTATTTCCCTTTTTATTTTCCTTTACATCCACTATTTCTTTTCAGTCTGACATCTTATTATGTTGAAAGTGGAGCTATGCAAATAACTTTCATCACTGAAACCTTGTGGGATGATTCCCACAACCAGAATCTTGCTGTTGATGGCTGCAAGCTGTTCAGAAGGGGCAGGCGAGGGGGAAGGGGAGGAGGCATTGCCCTTTACATCAAGGGGGGAATGGATTATGAAGAGCCATCCCTGAAGAATGGCCATCAGCAGATCAAAGGCCTATGGGTGAGAGTTAGAGACTGAGGCAACAAAGGGAGCCTTGTGGTTGGTCTCTACTACAGACCATCTGATCAAGCGGAGCCTGCTGATAAAGCCTTCTTCCTTCAACTATAGGAGATGTCATGTCTGCTGGCTCTCATCCTGTTGGGGGACTTCAACCACCCTGACATCTGCTGGAGAAGTACCATGGCAAGCTGTAGGCAATCCAGGAGAGTCCTGGAATGTATAAATAAATAAATAAATTCCCAAGCCATTTAATAGACACTCATCAGGAGAGATGCAGTGCTGGACCTATTGCTCATAATTCAGAGGGAATTGATTGGTGACATCAGGACTAGAGGCTGCCTGGGCTGTAGTGACAAGTAGAGTTCATGCTGTTGAGGAGTATCAGACAGGCAGAGAGTAAAATCAGTAAGCTTAGTTTTAGGAAAGAGATCTTGCAACTCTTCAGGGAGTTAGTCAACGAAACCCCTTGGGAGTCTGTCTTCAAGGACAAGGGAGTGGAGCAGAGATGGCCAATAATTAAGGAAGCTTTCCTTGGGGCACAAGAGCTCTCCATCCCCAGGTGTAGGATGTCAGGAAATGAGAGCAAGAGATCGGCACGACTGAACCAGGACCTGCTGGTCAAAACAAAGAACAAGAAGAAAATGCATAGGCAGTAGAAGCAGGGACGGCTACCTTGGGAGGAGTGCAGAGATGCTGCTAAGTTGTGTAAGGATGGGGTCGGTAAGGCAAAGGCCCAGTCGGAACTGAACTTGACAAGGGGTGCAAAGTAGGATAAGAAGGGCTTCTACAGGTACATAAGTCAGAAGAGTGAAGTCCAGGAGGATGTACCCCTGTAGGCTAGTAACAAGGACAAGACTAATGTACTCAGTAATTTTTTGCCTCAGTCTTCATTAGCAACTGCTCTACACACAGCCCCTCAAGTGGATGGTTCGGAAGGTGGGAATGGAGGGAGTGATGCTCCTACCACTGTAAGCAAAGATCAGGTTTACAACCACCTGAGGAATCTGAACATACATAAGACTATGGGTCCCAAAGAGATGTATCCCAGAGACCTGAGGGAATGGCTGACGTAGTTGCCAAGCCACTCTTGATATTTGAAAAGTCATGGCAGTCAAATGAAATTCTTGAGTACTGGAAAAAAGGTAGAATAGCACCCATTTTTAAAAAAGGTGGAAAGGAAGACCCAGGGAACTACTGACCTGTCAACCTCACCTCTGTGCTAGGGAGATCCTGGAGCAGATCGTCACGGAAACTATGCTAAGATCAGTGGAAGAAAGGGATGCTATGTGGGATAATCAGCATGGTTTCAGCAAGGATACTGCCTGACCAACCTTGTTGCTTTTTATGATAACGTACCTGTATCAGTGGACAAGGGATGAGCCACTGATGTAATCTGTCTAGACTTCAGTAGGGCTTTTGACGTACCTCATAATATCCCTCTCTCCATATATCCATTGCAGGGAGTTCAACTAGGTGATCTTTAAGAGTCCCTTAACTCTTAACTAAGAGTCCCTTAACTAAGAGTCAGAAGCAAACAAATTCTTTGCTTCTGACTGAACAAAGATGATATTCAATCCAAATGTCTAGAATGTTTGGGAAATATTTTAATGTTTTTAATTTGCTTTAAAAGAAGAAAGAAATGTGACCATTTTCAAAATTAAAGCATCATTTCAAACAAAAAATGGAAAATTCTGATTTGCTTCTTTTGGCCGTTTGATGTCAAATCATAAGTAATTTCAGTGTTCTCTGAACTTTATATTTTGGTAATTGCATTACTCCCTTAAACATTTCTGTTTGCATCCTAGTGACTGCTTTTAATACTTTCTGAGTGGTATTGAGTGAACATGTCTATATATTCTTTATGTTTGTGTATCTGTATTTATATGTAGGCATGGAGAGTTAAGGGAACATCTATATTTTAGTCCTGCAAATCTCACTTGCTTGGTTTCACTTTGGTATAAAGACATCAGTAAGCTGGTGGTTACAGGTCTCAGAGGTGGAAACTCATCCAGAAGCAGGTAAACAAGTCTTTGCAGATAGCAGTGGTGTTTGCATAAACTTGGCCTGTTTAAGCAAGTCCTGGTGAAGTCGTATTTCAGATGTCTTCATTGTGTTTTTGTTCTCATTCACAGTTGTTATACTGAGCTGAAGAAGAGCCTAGGAGAAAGGAGAAATGTATTTTCAGTCCCTATTCCAAAATAGTTTACCAGAATAGAAAGAAAAATAAAAATTAGCATAGCTGGGAGAGTGAATAGAGTTTGCTCATCCTTACCCAAAACTTTAGGTTGTAGAACTTAATTTTCTCACATCTGTTCCAGGTGTGTAATATATCTGTAATGTTCTGCAGATGTGCACAGACCAGGCTGTGATGGAAATGCATGGAGTTGGTTCTCTTCCTGGAGATTGAACTGGGTGCAGACCCATTTGAATTTTCCAGTGTAGCAAGGGGTATTGAAGACAAGTGTCATAAATAGGGCTAGACATTCCATCTCCATCCAGGTCTTGCTGCTGGATGCTGTGTGTGCCTCTACTGATGGAGTAGGGAAAGGTACAACCAAGTTCAGAGCTGAGTCTGGCCCTGCAGATCCCAGTTGAGTCCTTTGCCCACTGAAGTAAACAGCAGAAGTGAGCTTTCCTGGGATCACTTTCACAGAGACCCTGATGTGTTTGGTGTACTGTGAAACACTCACCCCAGGCACAGGGAACCATGGTATTCCTGAGCCAGGTATTGAACTATGAGTGCTTTTGCAGCTGACCCACTTCTAGGAATACCTGGAAAGCACATCTGCGAGGCTTAGATGGCTGAAACAGATTCACTGGCAGGAGGTATTTCCAGTGTAGGTGGCAGATAGAGTCAAGGCCATTCTGAAAAATCCCCTGCTGGAGCTGGGACCTGGTGCTCTTTCATCAGTCTGGTCTCCACTTGCTGCAAGATGGGCATCACTTTCCCAAGGACTTTGAAGTGTATCAACCTTAATGGAACCTAAAAAAAAAAAACTTACTTTATGGTACCATTGTGTAACGAGTATTTAATGGAAATGAAAATTCTGCAGATACTGCTTTTTTTTTTTTTTTTAACTATTATGAACCTTATCTTTCTTGCACATTGAAGCATTTCATTTTAAGTTTCCTGTTCCTAAGTTCTGATATTCTTCAAGTAATTCTAAGCTGTTAGCTTTGTGAATCTGGGAACTCATCAGGCTGTAACTCTTTGATGGATCTAGAAGAATACAGTGTGACCACAAACACTAAAAGATTAATAAGCTTAAAAGCACCTGCTTTGTGTCTGTAATTAGTATGGTGGTGGTGAGCGCTGCTGGGGAAAAAAAAGCACAACAGCAGTCATAACTTGAGGTGAAACTGCAGAACTGACTCAGCTTTATTAGTATAAAAATGATTGTTTAGGCAACCAATCAATACATGGTGTAGGGTTTTACTGTTCTTTGCAGTGAATGACATTTGAACTCAATTTATTTTTGTAATCATTTCAATGTGCGTGTTTTGGTAAACATTTGATTATAGTATGATGAATTTTGCTTTTTATCTTTGGGACTGCAGAGTTGTTTAGTTTGTTACCTCCCAGATGTGTTTCTCATTCCAGTGTTTGTCTCTTCCCTGCTGAAAACATGTCAAACTGGTTTAAAATGTTTTGTTTACACTAGAATGAAAACCATATGCCTGACATTAAGTGTGACTGTGCAAAAGCTTTCAGCTGTATCAGGTGTAGCACATGAGCCCATGTATTTGCATGTTTCCTGTGGACACTTGACTGTACAGTTAATTGCTGTAGACCCAGCAGCTTCTCTCTTCCTTGCCTATTGGAACCAGATTTAGAAGATGTGTGGAAAGGCCTTCTGAAAGCCCTTTGTTAAACTTCTGCCACGGCGTGACAGGAGGCTGGGATGTTTTCCCAGTTTGTGATGGAGTTCACTCCCTTTCTGTGTACTGCTAAGTCATCCCTGCCAAAGATGACATTTTCCAGCTCCTAAAAATACATCTGACCAGCCTGTCTACTTCCTTTGAATCAGAGCAAATAGCACTGCCAGGTATAAAACAAAAGATTTCCTGAGATGACTGTACAGGCTTGTAAAAGATACTTGTATATAGGTGCCTTCACACACACATCTGTAAAACTGTCAAATGCAAGCTGAGTACCACATTATATCGCTATCAGTATATTTTTCAAACGTCCAGGCTCAGTGTAGCTAGTGAAATCAGTGTAGCAAAGTGTCATCCCTGTGGCACTGATCTCAAGAGCCTGTTTGTGTGAGAGGAAGGTAGGCTCCACAGACCATTCCCTTCTGCTCCGTGAACACGTTCCCCTGACAAGGGACATTTCAGGCTGAGAAAAAATGTATGGGAGCCATTTTTAAGGTACTGTCAGAACAGCTCAAAGTGCACATAGCAGCACAGAAAGTAATTAGGTCAGGCAGATTTCTGTACGGAGGATCTGCTTAAGTTATATAAAGCAGGAAAAAAACTACTTGAAGTGCTTTTTATCAGTTCCAGCATTCTGTTGTAGCTGCTCTACAGATCTGTGAGTTAAAATCAACCATTAAGGAATACACGAGCTTTGATTGCAGTGATACACAAAATACACATGATGGCTCTCTGCCAGTATCAGTAATTAGTTTGTAGAGTCTGTGTTCTTGGAGAAGAACTTGATTGATTGTAGTTTCACAGCATCCGCGAGTCACATTCTGTATTCATTTTGAGATCTGCAGTGCTTATAATTTGCATTAATGTAGTTCAAATTATTATCAAAACTACTGTATTTAGATGAGATCAGAAAACTGCATAATGAGATAAATTTTGATTATATTATTTGGTAACAAATCTTCTTCTGAAGTCAAAAGATTAAGCCAGCAGGATGAGCAAAAATCAAGATGAATAATTAGTTTAGATCACAAAGCAGCAGTCTGAGTGGAAGGGATCATTTATAAAATCAAGTTTAAATCCAAACAGAGGGAAGCAGGATCTGTGTTGCAAATTTTCTCTAAAGTCTTCTAGCTGGAACTGAGCTGGAATTGCTTCACCCAGGAGGTCTGAATGGTTTAGAACTCTCAGTGAGCATTTTGCTGCACATCTCTTCGGGCTGCAGGGAGATAGGGGAGAGGAGGCCTACTTTTTCCTTAGGATTGATGATGCCTCACGTTGCTGTGCCCATCTGGTTCTGAGCATGCAACTCACAGCTCTGAGCTTGATGACTACAGTGCACACAGAGGGATTAGTGAGACACTAAAATCCATGGCTCACAGCAGTGAACAGGCAAGGAACACTTCCTGCAGGCCATAGGAAATGCCAGAGGAGGACCCATCCTCCGTATACAGCCCTCTGGTTCTGATTGCACTCATGTGCTCTTTGCTGGACTACCTCATATCTATTCAGACATTTCATTCCTTTAAAGCCAGCCGTGGTGTTACAGCCATATTTAGTGCCATAACTGAGAGGTTACCCAAAAGCATTTTCTTTGAGCAGCTGGAGCCCGAGGGAGAGATTGGAATCCAATGCCTTCCATAGGTTAAAGGAGTTCAGATCCTCACCTCTCCGAAGAGATTCTGACACTGCAGACTTCTGGCAATCTTCGTTTACTTCAGCCTAAGTGCTAGGGAAGGGTATGAGACATGGGCAGAAGGAGAGGAAGCTGGACAGCTTGTGTCAGCCCAGGAGCAGTGAGCATGGAGGGAGTCCCTTGTCTGTTCCTAGCTCACAGCATTATATCTGCTCTTATCTCATCATGGTGTGGTGTAAAATAGAATTGTACGCCTGAGATAAAAGTCTCTTCTGAAATAATTGTCAAATAGGCAGTGAGATAAAGATCAGGGACTAGAAACAAAACCCACTGTCAGTCATGGGCCTGATGCCGCAAATCGGGCCTGATGCCGCAAATCAAGCCCGATGCCCATTGTCCCTGAGACAAGTCTTGTTTAAGGGTGCTACTGAAGAAAAGCCTGAAACACTAAAGTGAGACTTCATGACTTTTTTCAGGCTTTTTTTGCTTTCTTTTCTCAGTGAATACTGGACATTTCTTCCCCAGATTATCTGTGGTGTGTGAGGACAGCCTTACAGGAGCTCCCCCATGTTAAACAGAAGGGACACAGCATCACCATTTCCTGGGCAGATACTGTTTATGTTGTTAGAGCTTAGAAATAGAGATGTAGCTGTGCTAAAGGTTTCAAGATAAAGGAAACCAAATATCCTAGAACTTTTAAAAGAGGCATTATGACAGAAGGCCGTCTGCTTTTCCAACTGCTGCCGATGGCTCTGCTGGAGTTCTTGCACAGGCTGTATGTCTCCCCCGGAGTCTGCAAACCAAGTTGTCTGCAGAAACAGCATTGCATCTATTTCTTTATTTGCTGCTGGTGAACATGTACACATATTTTGGTCCTATTGCCATTTAACAAGATATTCTTAAGGACAAGGAGGCTCAGCAAATATAAGTGCTGTATGTTTTGAGGACACACCGCCTTTCAGCACTTTTTACAGCTCCATTTCACTGGGTGACGATAGCGCCGTAGCACAAGGACTGGTCTATATGAAGAGACCATGTTAATGGAGTCACAAATAGATAAATTCTGCATTTTCTGTATATTGACTGTGAAATAATAGTGAATCTTTAAATCAAAAACACACACACACACAAATTCTTATCTCATACTTATCCTGAGTTTTGGGAAGCCAGTTTTACTCATCAGCTATCAATGTTCCTGTCACAAATATTATTTTCTTTCTTTCTTCTGCTTTTTAATCTCACTGAACTTTAAAATGCACACAGTAAAGTTTCAGCTGTACTTTTAAGGGAAGATAAAGATTAATCCTAAAGCACAAGTAAAATGTTAATACCGAGGCTAGAGAACCATATAGCAAGGTGTTTGGCCATCTTCAGTGATGTGAAGTAGCAGACTGGAATACCATACTCCAGGCATGCGTGTGGGCCTGCTGTGCTTCTCTGTGTAAGAAGTGTACATGGTGAATCTGATAAAGAGAATATGCATGTGCTTGTATTTAAGTGGAATTGCCTATCCACTGATTCCTTTAATATTCAAGGTTTGCATTTCAGTTTGGGTTTTCTTATCACAGCCAGAGAGTTCTGCTCAGCATGTCCATGTTTCTTTGCCAAATTTCAGATCCACTGGTAGTGAAACAAAGTGGTACCTCTCAATCTTGATAGTGATAGGACAAGTGGGAATGATTTTAAACCGAGATAAGGGAAATTTAAGTTAGATATTAGGAGGAAGTTTTGCACATAGAGGGTGGTGACACACTGGAACAGGTTGCCCAAGGAGGTTGTGGAGGCATCCCTGGAGGCATTCAAGGCCAGGCTGGATGTGGCTCTGGGCAGCCTGGTCTGGTGGTTGGTGACCCTGCACATAGCAGGGGGATTGAAACTGGATGATCATTGTGGTCCTTTTCAACCCAGGCCATTCTATGATTCTGTGGTTCTATGATTCTATGATATACAAATATACATGCATGATGTGGTATTTCAATACAGCATACTGTCCTGTTGGAGCCTATATACAATATAACCTGCTCAATATCATGTATTTATACAATATAATCTATTCTGCCTGTAAGTGCTCTGAATGATCACTTTGCTGTGTGGCTGTCCTGGCTGAAACAGTAAATAGAGCAGGGTTAATGGTGTGGGATTTCTACATGCCAAAATGTAGATGTAGTGGCTGCAGTGCACAAATAGGAAAAACTGGAGGAGGCATGCAGTTGGGTCAGTGCCACTGCCCATGGAGTGGTGCCGTGCTGGGTGTTGCACCATTTCACTCCTGCTCCTCACATACCTATCCTAGATAGCCAGTTAAGACAAAAGACTGGTTTTGAGAAATGTCAGCTGCTTTCATGGTTAATGTGCTTCTGGGGGTTGTTCCGCTGCTTACATTTGTGAGCTTTTTCAGTGACACTGTCACAGTCACAGAGCAGCCAGCAGGTTTCCCAAGGTCCTGTTGCTGTGGGAGATGACTGTAGGAGTGACAAGAGGCTGTGCTCTGGCCCTGCCTGCATTGTTGGTAGAGGGGGAGCTTCTCTTTGTTAAGAACATTTCTAAGATGGAAGTAATACTTTACTTAACCCAGAATAATATATTGCAATTTATGGGCAGATGCTTGTTATTTTACATAGCAGTGTATACCAAGTAGAAGAAAATATTTTTAGGTCTCCTAGTAACATTACTGTCAGTCTCTGTTACATGCAAAGCTGGCTTGAACATAACTAACACACTTGGAAACATTACTGACAGTGACCACTTCAGTTTATCAAAATGTTCTGGAAAATCTTATGAATATACATATGCCCAATTTTGTGCATAAGTAGTCTCAGCCTTAAGATCGTATACAGCTGCTATCAGAACTGGGGCCACAGAGGTTAATTCTTGCTTTGCAGAACAGTTCCTGTTTCAAATGCACTTCAATCTTTCAGAAACCTCAGCGGCTGCATTTCCAGGCTCTGCTAAATCCTATCTGCAGTACCTGGCTTGGCAGCCCTCCCCAGCACAGTGCTGCCAGCCAAGCGGGTCAGGGAGAGGCTATTATTAAACCTTGCTTCCTTGAGATGCTTTCAATAGCAAGATCTGATTATGGTGCAGGTTGCTTAATCATAGATGAGCCCTGCAGGGCTCACGCTGTCTGTGCTGGGCTTTGGGAGCTGCTGGCGTCAGCGGGAGCACCAGTGTCTGGGGGGCCAGACACCGAAGGTATGGAATCCGTGCAAGGAGTTTGCCTGTTTGGGTCTGGTTGGCAAAAGCAGATTTGTGTGGTAGCAAGACAGTACTGTGTGTGCTGTAATCTCTTAGATGGGAGTGCTTTGTCTGTCAGGAAAGCTGCTGCAGCTTTGGCCATTATGTCCAGCAGTCATTTTACATCCCTAAGGAGAGGGTTACTGACATCTGTGTTTGTAGACACAGTATAAATACTCTGTGGAACAAAGCAGGGTTGTGCTCTGCCTCCCCGCCCTTCCTTGTCTTTGCATGTGGTTTCAATTTGCTCCTGGCTGTAGCGACTTGGGGCAGCCCAGGTCTGTTATCAGGGATGCTGAGCTGGGCATGGGCTGGTTAGAGGCCGTAAAGCTGGGTCCCTGTGATGGCATTCTGGGCTGTGCTTTTCTGTGCTTTGAAGTTTATCAGGAAGCGCTGGGGTGATCAGGCAGCACAGGAAAACAGAGGGAAGTTTGCAGCCATCTGTAAGATTGACAGGTCCACCAGTTTTAGGAGTGCAGAGGGACAGTCACCTCCTCTGTCCAGGCCCCCTGAGCCTCCCTGCCTGCTGCTTCCAGCCTATCCCCACTCCCACCAGGCATGGTGCTTGCTGGGGGCACAGTGCAGCTGCCCCAATGCAGGCTGCCCTTTGCTGTGTGTTGTCCCTGCACGTGACCTTTATGGTGGGATGCTGCAGAGCGTTAAACAGCACAAAGCTACATGTGCCTTGAAGATCTCTTTAATTAGAGGTCCTCCATGTGAAAGCAGCCGGGACACTGAAATGTTTGTCCCTCTGGTGATTGCTCTCCCTCAGGTCTTCTGCCCTGTCATAGAATCACAGAATCATCATGGTTGAAAAAGACCTCTAAGATCAACAAGTCCAATCATCAGCCTGTCACACCATGCCCACTAAAGCATGTCCCTGCATACCACATCTACACATTTCTTGAACATCTCCAGGTATGGTGACTCCACTACCTGTGCCAATACTCTTTCAGAGAAATTATTCCACATATCCAACCTGAACCTCCCCGGTATAACTTAAGGCCATTACCACTCATCCCATCCCTGTTACCCTAGAGAAAAGACCGAATCCCACCTCACCACAACCTCCTTTCAGGCAGTTGTAGAGAGCAGCAAGGTCTCTCCTGATGTCCTCTTCTCCATACTGAACAATCCCAGTTCCCTCCTTCTCTCCCCATAAGACTTGTGCTCCAGACCCCTCAGAGCTTCATTGCCCTTCCCAGGACAAGCTCCAGAACCCCAGTGTCTTGTAGCAAAGGGCCTAAAACTGAACACAGCACTCGAGGTCCTCACATGAGACCCCAGTAAATACTGAAGACTGGACAGAGGGTTGTACCCAAATTTCTGACACTCCTTTGCTTCTGTGTGAGTGCCAGGTACATAAACTTGATGTATAGCTCTCAGCTTGGATGAAGAACAATAAAACCAGCTCAATCCTGCTGCATCCGAATGTGTGGCAAAGGGACGTCACAGCGCTTTCCTTGCTGGCCAGCTGATGTTTGAGACTGGGTGTGCAAGTTGGAGCCACAGGTCATGTGAATCCTGACAGTCAGACTTTGTAACTGGGAAATTAAATCAATTTAAATTAAATTAAATTAAAAACGGGATCCTAAGGCCATTAGGAACGGTTGTAGAATGTTTCATCCTGTTTCTGTGAAAAGATGCTCTGCCAGTGCCCTTCCTAGTGTACTTGGGAGCGTAAGGTGTGCCTACCAGCTTTGTTTAAGGCTGAAGGACTGAGGACTTTATTTACCAACATGGGGATTGTATCAACTGTAGCTGCATCTCCCCCTCGTGGAAACATACTTCAATGGCCATCTGAGTAACAAACTGAAATAAATCCTAACTTCAGGGCTTTCTTCCAGATAAGAATACTTTGTTAATACTTTTAAGTACTGCTGACCTTAGAAAAATGAGGGCACTTTTCTCGTATATAAAAGGGCTTGGGAAATACAAGCTGTAATCCATAGTCAGTAATCAGATAGATTAACACCCAAGAAGCAGCTGAGAGCAATGCAATATTATTGGATTATTTTAAAGCCATTAGAACTGCCCTACTATGCTTCTGTACCACATGAAAACCTGCATATGTTTATACATGTACATACGTATATACTCTGTAAGGCTATATGTATCTATACCTGTATACATATACATGTATATCAGTCAGCTCAGAATCCAAAACAGAAGCTGCTTTCCTCACAGCAAATAGTATTTTCATATGGTTTAAAGCAATAGAAATCCGGTTACCATTGAGTGCTTTTAATCACTGTGTTCTTGAAGAAGCCATGTAGGCAGCCTCATCATAACCGGCTAGCTGTGACATAACAAACAAATTGCCATAACAACCTAATTCTACAACGGCTTCTGTGGAGTGAAGCAGTTCATGTCCCAAGTTTTTTGTTGAAGTGCCAGTTCTGAAGAAATACTGAAAGTCTGGAACATATCCAGTGCTTGTCCTTGGGGATATTCGAAAATTTATGCAAGCTCTAAAATTCACACAAATAGACAAAGGAAGGATGCTTGTGATTCATTGTTAGTTGAAAACAGTCTTTGAGTTACAATTTCCACCATGTCTTTACTCTTCCCTTTTCCTTTCCAGGGAGTGAAGCTGATTTTAGCTCTTCAAGCAGCACGGGCAGTATATCAGCTCCTGAAGTCCATATGTCTGCTGCTGGAAGTAAAAGATCATCTTTTTCTCGCAAGTAAGCAAATTTTCCTGTATGTTTCAAATGTAGCTAGTACAAAGATGGACTACTATGTAGGGCCTTGCAGTTCATGCATACAGTATCACTACTGTGAGTTTTAAAACAGTCTGGGTAATACTGTGCTCTTGGCAGCACTAACACTGATAAGAACTGAAGAAAGTTCAGATAGAAGAAAGACAAATTATTGTATTGGTTAGAACAAAAATTGTCAAAATATCAGATCAGCCAACTGATCTGATTTTTATTCATAACAAGTACTGGATATACAGGTAGAAAAGTCAGAAGAAACAGTGGCTGGAGTAGAGGAGGAAGCAAATGGGTGCACATCAGTTAAGAGTAGTATATTTAGCTGTTAACCTCAACCTTTCTGGTCAAGCTCTTTGGTTTTTTGCTATGGTTTGCTATAAATTGCCAGCTCAGCATGTAACTTTCCAGGTCTTGACCTTATTTTGTAGGAAGAAGTCAACAATATTATCTTTAATGCTCTTTTCTGAAACACTCTCATCCAGCCTTTATATAAACAAAGCACTGTGCAAATTGAAAAAATATATATAGTCATCCATTTAAATGAGCCTTTTGTTAAAAGAGTTCTGTAAGTTTTCTCTGCATCATCTGTGAAAGGCAAATGAGACAGCTTGTGAAAACTGGGGTGTTGGATGGAGCAGTCAGTGCGCATTGTGCTCTGCCCACACAGTCCCTGCTGCTGCACTTTTTGAGTAGGTGGAAAGAGTTCAAATTGACAAGACTTGTTTCCTGCCCTTTGTGGAGTCACGGGAGTGGAGCTGGCAGGCAGACTGGGGCCAGCAGCAGGATACCCATATGCTGAAGTCATGCAGACTTCTCTGAGATCGCAGTGTGCCCCAGCATACAGAGATCAGCAGAGTAACGCTTAATGAACAGTTTCATATCTGTATCATGAGGTGGTTAGAAAAAGAACCAGTAGTTAAGTTCTTTGTAGGTTAAATCTGACAAGTTACTGGCTGAGGAAAAGAACCCTGCGGAGTGTAATATGAAGCTCTAAAGTGACCTTACTTTTAGTAAGAACATGAAGAATTTCATGTATCATTGTGTATTTAAATATAACTTTAAATTAGACCATACTGGCATATTTAAACAGATAGAAGTCCTCTGTAATAGTGCTCCTTCAAATGCACTGCTGTGTTATTACACAGAAGTTGATGCTGTGCTGTACAAAGTGGAAAGAGATGTTTCCTCTCTAACATGTTCTTTTTTAACTGTTTGAATAAACTCACTATGAAACATTTCAGTGTTGTCACAAACCACAGCCCTTCACTTTATTGTAAAATAATTATAAATTCACCCAAACCACAGTGCTGTGATGAAGGCTTACAGCACCGCCAGTCAGCCATCTGTTCCTTATAAACTGTTCCATTTTCAGAGAAAGGAGGAAACCAATTCAGACAATTTTCAGAGATTTTGCTTCATAATTCTGTGGTATTTTAATTTTTACATTCAAACTTTGTTTTTTGCTGGCTTGGTTTGCCTTTTTCCATATTTTTGAAACCTGCCTTTCACTGCAGTTTAGAAGAACAACTTCCAGTACAGGGTGAAGGTAGCAGTGTAGGAAACTAAATCAACTAAACAAATGAGAAATGCACCTCTAAAAGCTGGCTCCAGTGCCTCAGTTCTTTGGCAGTTATTGGAAAGTACAGATATAAATTTTATTAAAGCACGCATGAATAGCAGTTTTTTTAATAAAGATGGGAAAAAGAAAGGTAAATATGTATGACAGAAACTAGAAGAAGAAACTGTGCTTTCTTCGTCTATTTTAATACTATTTCAGCTTGCTCTCGGAAGGGTCCAAACTGTAACTAAGCAAATGAATAGCTGATAGTAGCAGCCGAAATATCCAGTTTGCCAGAGGACGGAAGAACAGTGGCTCAAAAAAAATCTGCCTTCACACTGTGATCCCTTAGGCTGCTTGCTGAGAATCATGAGAGAAGTCTTAGAACCCTCCACCAGCCTCCAAGGCTGGCATCTTCACAGGCCTGGCAGAAGCAAGCTGAAAAGTGGTCCTTTTTGAATTAGTCAAGTTTGCCTTCTCCTAACTAATTAATGGAATCAAAGGTTCAGGGAACACAGATGATCTAATGGAGTCACTGGAAACCACTGCAAACCAAGAAATGTGAAAATGCCAGAGGTTTTCCTACATCACATAGTTCAAACAAGATCCTCACAGTCATCAAAAGAACATGCAGTGGCTGATGACATGAAGTCTTCCTTTTTTCCAAGCCACTCATAGTCATTTGTATGTTTTAGTGGTATCTCATAGACAACTTTGTATGTAAAGTAAGACACATAATGGGTTGTGACAAGGATAATCCATTATGATGTAACCATTTTGCTTCCTCTCCAGTCGTGGCCCTTATGGTCGGAATAGTGGATCCTCATCCTCCAAGTCTGGAGCCAGCCCACCTGCTTCCCGTGAAAAGGACCATTTGTCAACAATCTGCAGAAGTCAGCAGAATCCTGTTAACATCCATCAGAATTACGGGCTTTCTTCTCCCAGTAGCAGTAACTCAGGCTCATACAAAGGAAGTGACACCAGCCCAATAATGAGGCAAGTGTTTATTTAATCACCCCAGCATTCAGTGTTCTGATTTACCTTCTCTACACTGGAACACACTGTCCGGATTGCTGAGAAAGTCATCTTGCTTCTCAGTGTAAGTGTGACTCCTCATATTGGTGGCTTGACAGTCAGCAGGATGCTCCAACCTGTATTTTCCTACCACTGTAAAAGCTTTATTGTTTCAGCGCAGTGAATTTAGAGGTTACTCTCAGTCAGAGGCCTCTTGTGGTTGGTTTTCACTCCAAGACAATCTATTTAATGTGGTTTCATGCCATCAGTTCTAACGTGGATTTACTGATACTTTCACTGAAGGGTCCTTCTAATTTGGTGAGAGTTGGGTGTGGTAGAATAGAAAATATTATACACTCAGGCAGGAATTCATCCTGTGTAACCTTAGGCACCTGCCCAAGGAGTGCAGTTTCCTGAGCAGGAAAGAAAACAGATACTTGCCAGAAGATGCAGCAGTAGTGCAGAGACTGAACTGCTGCCATTCTATTGCTTTCCCTTTCTCTGTCAGACAACTGAACAGTTCTAGCATAGTAGATACACACTTAAACCTAGAAACAGTGAATCTAGGTTTCAGTTTGTTCAATTTCATAGCTCACATTTGGATCTAAACTCAGTTTTTCCACTAGCTTACTTGTCCATGTCTTTAGCTGAGTGCCATTGCCAGTGGTGTGGCTGTCTGCTCTTCAACGCTCCACCCATTTTAGATGAGATGATGCCTGGATATTTCAAAGTTAAATAACTCTTGATATCATTGCGCTGCAACCAATCACATTAAATAATAAATGCTTTGTGATACTCACATATCAGCAGTTTCCTCAAGTATTTGACTTCGTGGAGTGAGTTACTTGTGCTGACACTGAGAAGCCCCAGATGAATCAAGTGTAAACTCAGCTTGGTATTGGTCAGTGTTGTATTTTTTTCTCGCTAAAAGTGAAGAACTGTAACGGTGATGTTATGTGATGGCTTTTCTTTTTTTCTCTCCAGGAGATCAGGGAGATATTTGACTTGTGTTGATCACCACAGTGTTAAGTCACAAAATCCAGAGCAGTATTTGACTCCTCTGCAGCAGAAGGAAGTCACAGTACGGCATTGGAAAACAAAGCTGAAGGAATCTCAGAGCAAGCTTAAGGAAAGGTATATTTCATTTCAGAAACAGGAGTTTCAAGGGTCTATTCAGGAGCATTTGGGGATGGGAATCCTGGATGTTTTACTGATTTCTTGACCTTGTAAAGTTTCAACTAATAAATTTAGAATATGATCGGTTTGGTTGGTTTAAGGTATTTCATGTTTCCTAGTTTGCTCAGTAAACATGTACCATGCAGCGTATATTTAAACATGGCTCTTCTCCCTTCTTTGAAACTGCCTAATTAAATGTTTTCAAGGGATCTTTTTATCAGTCTGATTTAGAATCAAGACCTTTTATATACAGAAGTTTTGTCCCTGCAGATTCATGTTACTTTAGTCTTGTATACTACCTCTGTCAGTGAAGTATGACTTCAAAATGTGCCCCTTCTTCTGTAATGAAAGAAAAGTTCTTGTACAAACCAGTGTGCCCACTTGTGTTTTTCTTGCTTATATTGAATTTTTCTGAAGAGCCCTTTGTATTGATGCTGAGAAAAGAAGTGACAGTGTGCATTACACAGTAACAGATGGCATTTGATTAAAACTGGGCTTTGAGAGCTAGATATCCAGCACATGCAACCCAAGTGGGCACAAAGGGGCGTTTGAATGTCCTCCCAGGTTGAGTCCTGTGGAACCCACAGTGCCCAGGAGGGCAGCCCAGCCTCCGCATCTTTGAGGAGTGCAGCTTTCCTGCCATGTTAGATCAGTGTCAGCTCTGGCTGTACACACAGAGCTGCTTGCGGGCACAGGCACTGCATGACACGTGCTTCCCAGGAGGCCATTTCTCAGTTCCTGTGGGGCAAAGCAGTAAGAGAGGTGCAGGTTCTGTGCTGATGGGATCTAACCTAAAGACCATCGCTTGTGCCTCAAGATGTCAGGGGTTGGAGCACAGCCACAGCTGCCACAGGTCTGCTGACTGCCTGGGGAGGTGAGTATCCTCAGCCAGCACCCAGAGAGTCTTGGCAGGCAACCTACAGCTCTCGGGAGTGGCAGCAGGTGGTGCCTGGAGGAATGCTTCTCCCTGGAGCATCTCTGCAGCCATCCCAGTGCTGTGGAGCCTCTCCACTAGCAGGCACTAACTGACCAGTCAGAGAAGTGTTACATTTTTCTCTTTCTTCAGGGAGACTGAAATAGAAGAGCTCAAAACTCAGCTAGGACGCATGAGGGAAGACTGGATTGAAGAAGAGTGTCATCGTGTGGAGGCACAGCTGGCCCTCAAGGAAGCGAAAAAGGAAATTAAACAACTCAAGCAGGTTATTGAAACCATGAAAAACAACTTGGCAGAGAAAGACAAAGGCATTCAGAAATATTTCATAGACATAAACATTCAAAACAAGAAACTGGAATCTTTGCTGCACAGCATGGAGATGGCTCAGAACGGCTCTCTGCAGGATGAGGATGTGTCTGACATACCAGGGAAGCCATTGGCACTGTATGCCAAGCTGCCAGACACGCTCATCGCGGAGGAGCAAGCTTTGGAGGTTGATAGTGGAGTGCTTCTAAATGAGGATGTGGCTAATGGGAACGATTCATTTCAAGAGACTTTCACCACTTCAGGTGCTGAGTTGGCTGATCCAGCTTTCTTCATTTCTGCTGTGGATCAGGAGATGCTTGAAAATGTTCCTGATGACAAACAAAGATCTTCTAGGAAGGAGGAGAGGAGCGACATCATGATGGTGGAACAGTCGGTCCAGACTGACGTGGTGCCATATAGCCTAAATGTGGAGCGGCTCATTCAGAACATCTTCGGATCTCAAGATGTCTCTCCTCTGAGCCCGCCTTCCTCACTGAAGGAATTGGGTGATTTTTCCTCTGGAAGCTTCAGTGATTCTGCTATAGTAGTGGACTTAACTCCAAGTGATCCAAACTCTGCCATCCTTTTGTCTCCTATGGAGTCTCCGTGCAGAAAGGTGGATTACGGAGTCGATGAAAATGATGTCATGGAAGAACTTGATTTTACGGAAATGCGTGATGAAGTGTTCGGGTATGTAAATACTTCCTCCGAGACAGGAATAATGCAGAGGCACTGGAGTGGCAGTCTCCTTGCAGATCTCCTGGCTGTAGCAGCCCCCATTGTACCCACTGTCTTGTGGGTATTCAGTACTCAGAGAGGAGGAGTAGATCCCATTTACAATATTGGAGCGTTGCTCCGTGGGTGCTGCCTGGTGGCCCTGCACTCATTGCGTCATACACCCTTCAATATTAGAACCTAAATTCTGCTGTCACTGGGCACCAATGGGCTGAGGTGGAGAGTGGGGGATGAAAGATACAAAAAGATACGGCGTATTCTGGCAGAGTCCATTGTTTTGCTCTTGAATACTTGATTTGCACTATAAATTGGTTCAAAAACATGTTCTTGTTTCCAAATGAAGAAAATTGAACCCTGTAGTTCCACAGAATGCTTTTAACTGACATAGCCCAGTACTTCTGCCTACAGAAGTAATCTTCCTGCTCCCAGTCACCAGGTCCCTCCCTCTGCTGGTGTATTTCTCAGGCCAGCACATCCACACGGTAATGAGGACTGGGGACAGCAGAGAGCTAGCACAGCTTCATGGCTGTTTGCTGAGTCAGCCTTCATCTCCCTTTCCCTGTCCAGTTCACTGAGCAAATGCACAAACTCTATGACCTGCCTCACAGACAGCATGAGGTGCATATGGGAACAGAAGGCCAGGGAAAGGTGGGATATTTCTGTAGGCAACAGTAATAAAACATTTGTGAAACTACAGTGTTGAGTAACATGGAGACTCGTTTCCACTAAGTGTATCACACATGTACTTTAAAAAGCATGCTAGCGCTTGCCATTTGTTGTCTGAAGCATCAATTCAATTTAGAGAAGAAAAAAAAAGTACTTTCCAGACAGCTTCCAGCACATCCTTCATGCCTGTCTTGTGTAGTGCTCTTCTAAATCCTGCAACTGCTTGAGCATTCCACCAGTCTTGTGCGTATAAGGACTGTAACCACAATGTTCAGTTGTTGGGAGTCTTGAAACTGTTAGGACGATAAATATAGGCGTGGATACACTTTGAATATTAATGTTGTTTTAGAGTCTTAATGTATTGGAACCTGATAGTCATTTGAGCCCTGTGACATACCATGTATAAACGTATTGTGTTTTAACTTATTGTTTATTTAATTGCTTTATTGTAAATTACCTTTATAATCACAAATTCAGTAAAGCATGTTAGAAATGTTAAGAATCTATGAGTGCTTTATTGTAGCTAAGTTACTTAAAAATACTCAATTTCTGAGACGTCGCACAATACTCAAAAACTGAGACATCGCACATTCAGAGCAGGAGGGGGCACCATATCAGGGCATAAGGAACTGTTAACACCCTGAAGAGAGTTTGATTGAAAAAAAACAAACAGCTTCCAGCTCCAAGAGGAAGCACTGCACAGAGGGCTGTGCTGGGTCAGCAATGCAGGTGCTGCCCTCTCAGCCACACCCATACTGCACTGACAGAAGCAAGTGACCTAATTATTAATACAATCCCAACTTGTAACTTCTCATCTCTGCGCTTCAAGAAGTATATCAGGCTTCCTGGCATTTCGCAGAAATCTAAAGGCTTTGTGTAACATGGCCAAGAGCCACAAAGTCCCCTGTATACACTGAGATGCACTGTGGCCCTCAAGCCATAGACTCCATGCCCAAAACTTTGAGATCTGCTCCTAAGAGGAGGCAGCATCAGCCAGCGGGGGGACAAGGTGGAATTGGCTCCACACAAACTTCCAGCAGTGCCTCTAGCCACTGAAACCTCACTGTCCCCTTGCTTTCAACTACAGCCAAGCAAGTTTTCTCTGCACTCCAGACCAAAAGAGGTCTCGTGAAGCCTGATGGTGCCATGCTTTGCTTTGCAGCTTTTGGGAGGAAGCCACAAAGGAGGAATGATGGGGTAGCACATAGCAAGCACTCAATGGCAATGATCATTTTTTCTTTAATTAGGTAAGTCAAAAGGGCCAAAATTAATATTAATAGGCTTCTTTTTTTCCCCACGAATTTCATACAAACATAGCTTCCCATTATTCCTAAATGTCTCCTGTTGTGACTGAAAAAAACAGTATGGAAAATGCTTTGGTCCTATTTCAAATTGTCCACTGAGGGCAAAGGGAGCAATTCCTTGCCCCAGCAATAGCACCTTTACTAGAGTTTTGTATTTCTTTGTTATATCTACTATGTTTTGAACAATCTTCACTTTGACTAGTGAGGAAATGTAGCATCATTTATTGGAGAAAGGAATCTTCATGTCCAGGAGAAACATTCACTGTGACTGCCCAGGTTTCTTTTGTAGCAAGAAGGCAACAGAGCAGCACAAACCTCTCTAATGTTTAAAATTCCAATAGTTTGATCTGATTTTCAACAACGCTATGGCAGGCTCCATTTAGCAGCAGTGTTTTTTAAATGTGCTGTTTAAAAGACAGAACTAACACTATACACATCAGCTTTTGTAACAGATGAACAGAATGCCCCACTGTCATACCACAGTGCCACTGCCTGCAGCCACTGCAGTGTTGACAATAGGCATGGCAGCACAGGAAGCTGCAAGTGACAAAAAGATGGGAAATCCAATTAAGTGCTCATGTGTAATTCTTCCTCCACCAAAGCACACACTGCCAGGAGTACACTTAAGGTCATCCACAAGAAGGTCTTTTCATCTGTATAGGTCAGTATGATCTCTAATGGATAATTCTAAATGTATAAATAATTTTATTATAAAAAAAAAAAGAAGAAAAAGCAAACACTCATATCAGGTAGGAAGCAAAAGGTTCTTTAAAACTGTTTAATTACATGTTTCAGGTAAGCACAGACAATACAGTAGATTCCCCACCACGGAATATTTACATTCGTTTCCCTAGGCTCGAGCTGTTTCATTAAGAGTGTCTCTCAATCACTTCTGCTCAATCATGTTTGCTACAAAGAAGGGTACTGGAATAGAATTATCGTAGGAAGTTTCATTCCATCAAGGCATGATTTTGTATGGTTTTGTTTTTGTTTTTCCCTCGAAGAACTACCTATTAGTAGTTCAAGATATTTTGGGAGAATTCTGGCTTCCAAGATGACTTGAAGAATGCACTGAAACCAAGCAGCGAGCTGAAGTCCTGGAAATACTTAAATTAATACCAATACGCATGTTGTAGAGGTGGAATTCTTCCACTGATGCCTGGTTACTGTTAGGAGAGTTTTACACCAATTTTGTTCTGTTCCTTTTTCATTAACCTTTGGGCCTCTTTCTCCATTTTCTTTCGTTGTTGTTCTGCTGCTCTTTTTTCTCTTTCTGCTAACTTCTGTTGTCTGTAATTAGAGGAAAAAATGAACTGCTGAAGAAGGAGAATTTTCAGCATAGTCAATAAATACATTATTATAACTAATAAAGAACAGAGCCTCAGTAAACTGTAGTTAGTCTCAGAAGAGTTAGTATTTCATTACACTCAAGTACTTTTCTCAGGACAGTAATATTTCTTCAAAATATTTTACAGTCTAAAAGCAAATAAATTCTCAAAGATTAAGCAAATTAGTGTAACTATCAGACTAGAACTAATCAGGAAGATCTGTCTAATAATAAAATTACCCAGTTTTTTCAAATTCAGATCAACACGATTCAACTTAGAACATGAAGTTTGTGCCCCGCCTTTTCGCCAGCAGAAGCACCTGCAGCCATCCTTTTTATACACAACTGCTATAGACGTCTTCCTTCTGATCAGATGAGGTTATTTAATATTCCCTTTCACATGCTCAGGATTTGTGTTGTGCTCTATTGTTCAATACAAATACAAAAAAATAGCCTTTAAGGAAGTAGAAAATAATAAGAAGGTCTTAGCTGTGTATCTTTTTATAGCAGTGATAAGAAATAATGCTAAACAGCAAATGTTACTAGCTGCCAGATCAAAGAATCCGTCTAAAGGAACAAGTTTCCAATTTCTACTTCCCTTCCAAGAGCAAGGAACAGAAAAAGGAAAAAAGTCGACACTGCCTGCAGCTACAACACATTACTAAATGGCATGGAGTCAACATTCTCCTTATTAGAGGAAAAAAAATGGCCAAGCTCTTACAGCGTGACTTTACAATTAAAAATAATGAAGAATGAAAGGGTAAACTTAATAAAGATTTGATGAGAATAAAGAACACTTCATTAAAAGAGAATGAAAAAATCTAATAGAATCAGAATAAAATTGCTCAGGTTGGAAAAGACTTTAAAGACCATTGAGTCCAACCACACTACCCTAACTCTAACAACCCTCTGCTAAATCATGTCCCTGAGCACCACATCCAAATGTTTTTTAAACACATTCAGGGATGGTGACTCAAGCACCAACTCCAACTTTTCAGTAAAGACATTTTTCCTGATATCCACCCTAAACTTACCCTGGCACAACGAGGCCATTTCCCCTTGTCCTATCCAGTGAGGAGAGACCAACCCTGCACTCACTGTAAGCACCTTTCAGGTACTGGAAGAGAGCAGTAAGGTGTCCTCCCAGCTCCTCTTCCTCAGACTGAACAGCCCCAGTTCCTTAGATAGATACAGCACTAAGGAGTTTACTTTCAAATCTGTTACCTGCACACACGCATTCAACTGTGTAAAACAGAAAACTTAAAGCTGTGCTGCACTGAGAAAAACTGTTTCAGTTCTCCTATTCTCTAATAAACTGCTCTACTGCCATGGAAGAAGCTTGTAATTTACATCAAGATCTACATTTCCCAGTCAGAAGGGAAGAGTCACGTAGATACAGTGAAGTTCCAGAGAGCCACATGAAATGCTAAGCAATTCTTCTATGCAATTGCTGCTGCAAAGTAAAGAAAGCCAAGCAGGCCATGTTTTTTTCCCCACCACCATGAACTGCACAACACAGAACATCACACAGATTCTTGTATGAGGTTTCCATGCCCTCTACTGGCTGGGTAATTTTACTAGACTTCATTAAGTCCAAATGAGTAGAGAGATCTTCTGCTGGAGGTGATATGAAGTCACCAAAAATAAATACACGCAGCATACCACACAGTGATTACCTTTCCACTGCTCTGTCACTTGGCCATTATTCACCGATCTCTATTCCAAACTTCCTACTTGTTTTCAACATGAAGTTACCACCTCTCAGGATGATCTCTCAATAGAAAGCCTTTGACAAACTACAGCCATAACTGACTCACTTGGCTCCAAAGGAAGGTGTTCAGCAAGTTTGGTGCCTCTGTTCATTGGGTTGAACTAGATGGCCTTTAAGAGTCCTTTCCAACTGTAAGGATTCTATGACTCTAAAGTTCGAATGTAATTTTGCATGTCATGTAAACCAGAAAAATAATTCACAACTTATAGCCCTCTTCTGCTGTGCCAACACACCTGGGCTTCTTTCTAAATCAAGAGCATTTAGGTTAACTGTTGCCACTGGAAAAAAAAATTCACTGGTATTATAAAGTCTGAAGGTACATATGGGTATCTACAGTTTGCAGAAGTAATTAAGTCCTAACTAACTTCAATTAATTGTCAAGAAAAATGAAAACCTCAGCTTTGCATTCACCATGCTGACTAAACAGTGACTGGAAAGTTTTGGTGCAACCAGCTCAAAACCTGCTGGGCAGTGGGGAACAAACAACAGGAACTTCTCAGGTTACAAAGTTCACTCCTCAGCACACTCTGACTTTCTGGAAGCACATGGCTTACTACGTGTACTTATTCCAACCGTTACACATGTGTATTAAATCATCACAGTGAATGACAGAGGTACAGTCTTCCCTGCTATTAACACACCACAGCTCATTTTTGCATGGTTGTGCAGCACTCCACTGCTATACAAAAATGATTCCACTCTAAGACACTTCTGTATACTGGGCACCAACAGGTACCCAGACAGAGCTAGCTAATGGACACCCGCATGTCCTCCCTCCACACAAAAAGGCCCACACTCGTTCCGTTCTCAGGAAGCACTGCTGGAGACAGCATTACCACTGTGGAGGATCAGAAACACTGTTCAACCACCAGTCTGAAATCTTCAGATCATTTTGTACATCAAGACTTAGTCTCTTAGCATTAAGAATAGATTCCAGATCGCTTCCTTACTACAGTCTGTTGAAAAACAGTGCCAGGGCTGTCACGTATTAAAGTTATGTGTTAAACTCTGGATGTTAATTACACCACAGATATCTACTGTAAGACAGACTGTAAATCCAGAAGGTATTTCCTACCATTCTTGCAAAAATCAGCTAGCATTTTCCTCAATTAAAGAAAAAGAAAAACTCAGCATATTGTGAACAGTGTTTTTTTTTTCCACACAGCTGGGATGAACTCACACAATCATCAGCTGTATTGAGGCAGCCATTCCCTGCAGGCCAAGTGATATGCAAAACAGACAGTTCTAAGCATACTCTATTTACCTGAAATATTTGACACATATACTTTCCTGCTAAAGCAAGCATAGCTCGAGACTTTTTAGTGGGGCAGAGTAGGAAGTCTGAAAGTTCACAACTTGAGCCAAAGCCTTTCAGTAGTAAAAATATGTCAGGCTGAAATCTCTACAACAGTTTCTATCAAGTAAGATGAGAAATTTGAAAAACAGTCAGGTGGAAAATCCCACTGCTATTCCCACATAAGTGGCCCCTCTCACTCTGTATTCTAGAGCATGAACATAACTACTGGCAAACAATACGCCTTTGGCCATTTCATGAAAATCGATTACGCAGACAATTTATCACTCCAGAAATATAATGACACATGCACATACTAGATTATTAGTAGTAGGTAAATTCTCTAAGACAAGTCTGTGTTTGGCAAAGCTTAATCACTTATTTTTATAGTCTTAAAAACAGACCTTAACAGAATGTAGCAAGATTTCACTAAAATGCAATGCAGCCTCTGGAGACAGCAAAAGTTATTTCATTTCCCAGTTCAAGAAAGCAGGGTTTTTCATTGTCTTTCACTGACTATGTCTGGTGCTCCATAGCCTCAGTGGACTGCACTTTTGACATTAAAGATCTTACTGAGCCTGCTGATGTTCCTGACAGAAAAAGGCAGTCCTTGGAAGAAAAACAACCCAAAAAAAACCCATCATCACATAACTTTCACTTTTATATCGCTATATATTAAAGCTTGAAATAAAACAGATTAACAGAAGTCACTGCCAATTCAAATCATTGTGTGCAATTAGCTTAAATTCAGTCTATCTTGTTACCATTTGTACTCGGAAAAGCAAACAGAAGAAAATGGATAAGATATTCACACTAGTTTTGTGAGACACAGAGAACTAGAAAAGTACTATCACAAGCAAGCCTGCACTTGATTCTTCAACATAAAAAAAGTTTATGTGGTGCTACATGATTTTCAGTTACCTAAGAACTTCTTCTGCCTGCCAGGCAGCATCTTCCTCTTCCTCCCAGGCATTAGTATTTTCTTGCCAAGTATCCAAGTCTCCCAGTTCAGGCTGAAACAAAACAAGAAAAGCTCTAACAACATGGATGAAAAGTAGAAAAAGCATTTATTTTAATCTTGATGCTTGAGACTTCCAGAAATGTATGAGATACCTTAGGTTATCACCAATTTGTTATCCCCTGTTCCAAATCTGATTTTTTTGCCTTTATATTATTAGCATAAATCTTTAGACTCTATTGCTGGAGAACAAGAAAATAAGGAAGCACTACAGTGCATTTTCAGGAAGAGACATTAAAGACTTCTGGAAATTGCATAGACAAATTAACATGTATGTCCACATTTGTCCATTATCCTCTGAGTGATGTTTTTCTTCAACAAAGTCCTGTCCTGAATTATTTTCATTATGACAGTCCAAGAAAGCATTATGGCCATTCTGTACTGCTTTCTGCCTGGATCTTTCATCCAATAAAAAACACTGTTAAAGAAGGCAGAACAAAGCAAGCATTTCCCTCTAGATGTTGTCTATCAAGGAGTAAAGTTAAAAGACTTTCCAAAGACAAACTCTACAGAAGGAGAAGGGAGAAGGAGAAGGTTAAAAATGGGTATGAGACTATAAACCCAGAGGCTTTCTAGAAAAAAAAACAAAAAAACACCTACTCTCTTGCTAGGAATTTACTGTGTAAAATGTACAAAAAAATGTACAGTCCATTGGTTTAGAAGATTTGCTAGTACACAGACACTTTAAAGCTTCCTACTTTTTAACCATTGGTCTGTTAACCTTCACAATAGAGAAAGTTAATTAAAATTAGATCAACCACTTCATTAGCTTGTACCAAATACTCAATGTAAAAAGTATTTATTTTATTCCACAACTATTCCTTTTGCTCCCCACAATGCAGAATATTCTTAGACAAACTGTTCCTTCTTCTAAGGAACAGTCATTTACCTGTCAAATAACAGATTAATATTTTGAATGCACTTACAGACTGGTGAATAAAAGGAATATCTTGTGTAGCTGCTAATCTGCTAGAGAATCCTGTGTTTCCTTCTGGAACTCCAAAAGTTAAAGGCTCTCGTTTTTTAATAACTATCTGGAGAACAACAGAAAAAAAAAGAAAAAAAAGAAAAGAGAGGTCAAAGATTCCCTGGAGACCACACAGGTCTGTGCTTATGAAGGCACTGCTTTACAACACTGCTTTGTCTCAAATCTGCTCAGGTTCTGGAAGCCCTACAGCTGAATCAACTTGCAAGCAGGAGAAGCAAAATACACAAGACACAAGAACTCCCTCCTCCACCCCACTAGCTGTTACTTAAGTCACATGAAAACAGATTGTATTAAAACACAGAAAGGGCACAAAACAAGATCCAATTAGCACATCTCAACAGTATTCATGAGCTAGTAATTACATTAGGTACTCCTTGGAGAAATCCTGTTTTCATGATTGGTCAAAATAAGACAGTATGCTTGGGGGTAGCATTCTCTGAACAACAAAACTGTTTTAGAACACAGGCTATCTCAGGTTCATCAACAGCACTGCTGTGCAGACAACCTAAGCCTCAACAGTCAAAATGCAACTTGCTATCCTATCAACTGGTAAAGCTCTGTACTAATTTGGCAGAAAAAGGAGCACTAATGCTCCTCCTGAAAGGTATGTTAACAAATTTAACATGGTTGCTAAGATCATGTTTCCCTTATCTGTTCTGACCTCAAGACATGCACTTACCCACAGATATGAGTGTGTGTACAGTAAAAAAAATTGGGATCTATGTCTTCTGGAAGCAGTGGGGAAGTAAAGTAGGCTAAATGAAACAAGTGGGTAAGTGTCATCTCCAGTTCATAGAAGTTCAGGAGAATCAAAGTCAGAAGGGACCTAGGAGGTCTCTAGTCCAACATCCTGCTCAAAGCATCGCTAGCTCTGGTTTATGCAGTTGAGTTATGAAAAACCCCAGAGAAGGAGGCTGTACAACCTCTTTGGGCAGCTTGTTCTGGTGTAAAAAATTTTTCAATCAATTTAAAGACCTGTACATATTTAACCTAAGATTTCGTATCCAATCTAAGATTTCAATAAAGAAACAAAACAGAGAAGTTCCTAGTGTGGATGCTATTGTGGAGACACTCTTCAGTCTTGCTTCCCTAACAAAATCTGATCTTTGAAGAGCAAACTATTTTAAAATATCAGCTCCTTAACACCATTTGCCTCAATAACTGGCAAAACAACTGCTGGTTTCTGAAACAGCAGAGTTACCATGTCAGACATCAGTATGAGCAGGACACAGAATGCCTCTTTCGAAATAAATAAAATAACTGAAAAGTATGGAAGGTAGCTTTGTGTAGTGGTTCTATTTTCAGAACTAAAAGTGATTCGAGGGTTTTCATCTTTATTCTTCCTGTAACACTCACACTGTGAAGTTCGTAATAAATTTCCAAGAACATTAAAACAAAAGATGTGAACACAAACTAGAATCTCATTTGAGTCAGAATCAGCATTTTAAGTGGATGGGTTAGATTACTATCCTCATTTCAACAAGGCAGCACAATTTTGTCTGAAGCACTGTATGTAGGCTGCCAATTTACTTATAGCCTATCTTAAAGGCCTCAGTAAGTACAATTGAAAGCTCTATACCTACTTTTTGAGTTTTTCTTATAGTTGGTGTCATATCTTTAAAATAATCGGGTTCCATTTGTTCCACAGCATTTTGCTGAGCTGCCACATTACCATTGCCACCTTCAATCTTCACACTGGTAGGTGCATCTTCATCCCATGAAGACCAGTCTTCTACTTCTGGCTGGAGAATTGAACAGTAAAAGTTAATATTATTTGCAAGTAAAAACTTGTCTTATTGTATCTTGCTAAGACAGTAGGACGGGCATAACAGACAATCACTTAAAGTGATTAAGTCACCTACCACTGAAGCAATTACCTGTTTGGGAACAGAGGAATAATCCACAGTTGTTGGCAAAGTTATTTGGTCTCCACTTAACTTTCGCCCTCTTCCAGACCTGAAAGAAAAATGTAGGATTCCTCCAAGCTCTGAAAACATGAGCACTAAGTTTATTAAAAAAAAAAAAAAAAAAAAAAAGGGAGTCTGAGAACAGCACTACTGCAGTCATGGCTAAAACATTAAGTGCTTAAACTATCCTAGTATTAACTGCTAGTCAGAGTCTGCTAAACAAAGGAATTTCATTCCTAAACTAAAGTCGTGTTCACACGAATATCAAAGTGCAATATACTGTTCATATTTCTTTAAGAGTTGCTTCTCCTTTGTTTCCATGACTATTTGAGAAGGGACATATTTAATCAGTTATTTCCATATAGCTGGTTATAATTTTTAGATTGTCAGTGCTTAAGAAGCAAATACTACAGCTCTAGATTAGTTCAAAGATAACCATTTCCACTGGAAACTGAGAAATACTTATGCTGATCTGCGTTTAACAAAATGCTTGCTCAGTTGCTTCATTTAAAGCCCCTCTAAAGCACTTTTTCCTTTAGAATCCAAACAGAGATAGCAAAATATTATGAAAGTCAACAGCTTCTGTTCAGTACATTTACTTCAAGAACATTCGTTCAGCAAAAGAGCTTTTTAGCGATTATATTAAATAATTTTAATTGAAAATTAACGCTAATGCATTGCTAATAAATGATGTAGATATTTACTTAATGGCAACATTCAAAGATCATAGTAACACCTAAAATATTCTTAGCTGACATTTGCTACATTTTAAAACCTTATAACACAAGAGAATGAAATTCAATCCCAGAAAGTACAAACTCCTATAACAAGATGGTCATGGAAGAGTGAAGGTGTGATTACTGCTACTCCTGCAGGGAAGTTAACATTTGGAGATCATATCCATACTTTTTACCATCACAGATCATTCCACCATCACGTCAGAAGAGCTGAATTGCATGTAATTGCTCTACTGTATACTGGTGAGTGATAAGATTACATTTTTCCTACTTCAGGCCCAACAGAATCTTCCATAGGAAAGATCAGATGCTATTATCAAATCTTCACCTGATATAATTAACTCTAGCCCATTTAGAAACTGTTCTTTTAAGCTGACATAGGTTAGGAGTAAAGACAGGCTGAAACACAAAGGTTTCCTCAAGAGGAACCCAGCATAACTTCATCTACCAAAGTTCCTGAAAATCTTTAGAGTAGTACAACAGAAACAAAGAGCACAATAACACTATCCAACAGAAAAAGTTCTCAGCTACAAAATACTAATTTTCAGTACAGTCACCATAACTAGCTGTGCTTTTTCATCAATAGTGAACAACACCCTGCATGCCACACTTATAAAAGTCTGTACCAGTGGAGGTGATCCACTGTCACTGCTGAAATGCATCACCCACCACCTCACTGTGCTCACAACCACTCTTCAGTCCCCACAAGTGTTCAGGATGTGTTAAAGAATGTCAATGGGTGCCACTTTTTATGCTTGGGGGAATTCAACGTCACACCTTTGCTCTATACGCACTCCCATGTCAGACATCATTTTGTCAGAGTGCCCCTCTGCCGCCATCTGTCACACAGCAACAACATGTAACGGCATATTGGTAGGAAGGTTCAGCCTCTACTGCTGTACTACCAACATCCACCCCTGACGCTGTGGGCCAAGATAATAAAATAAGAAGCATTACTTTCAGAGCAGCCCTCATAGCCACTTTAAATCTTCAGTCTTTGAGACTGAAGCTTACAGACACCTAGCAGACTTAAAGTCTCCCCTATGTTAAGAAATCAAAACTAACATAGAACAGAAAAGCAATGACCAACTAAATGTACAACAACCAAGACAGAGTACAGTCTAAATTCTGTGCTATGTAGTATGTGCACAGATTCAATCCTTGAGCAGGTTCCTCATAAAAATATTACTTTGGCAGCCAAATTTCAACACATCATTTCCAGATGATTGATGCCCTTGGAAAAAATGATGTCTTCATACAAATGGTAATTTACTATTGCAGAGTAAACAACAGTGCATTTTTCTGACTTTAATTTTTCCTTTGGCCTCTTTGCCTTTATATATGCAAACATATAAGATCTGTCTTAATCTTCTTCAATAGATACATGACCGAAGGAAAAACAAAATCCCCCCTCAAACACACCAGGAACATCTGATTCTTAGGCTGAGTTGATTCTGTTGTCTCTATAGGAAACACAAGCCTGGAAACATCCTCTTTTAAACCTGTACAACATGCTTCTTTTCAACACTCTTCTAAGCCAGCACTTCAGCTGATGCAACACCCTACTGAAATGATACAGAAGTCAAGCTAATGGCTCCAACTAGTGGTTTGTAACACCAATCTAGCAAAAAACACCAACACGGACGAAGAAGGGAAGAAGCAACTTCTGTTGTACAGCATAGGAAAGAGTATATGCTACACACAGCAGCACTGAAGGAGGCTACATATCCCCATTCCTTCTAAGAAGGGCACACCATGCTTATAGGAACAGCTGCCTCCCAAGCACCATTAGACAGATATTGATTAGCGCTCTGAAGGTCAAACGTCTCAAAATTCCTCGGTTTTGTTTACCCTTACTACTCAGCAACACATTTATCCACAAAACCGTGTTTATTCACAGCAGGAAAATAACTCAAGATCTTAAACAGAATGAAATTTCATCTTATTTTTTATTTATACCTATTATTTGCTAGAAACAAAGGTTTAAAGCATTTCATTAAAAAGAAAAATCTAAAAAGTTGCCAAGCACAATGCGTAGGTTTGATGCTGACTAGAAAGATGAAGAACCTCTGCAAGCACTTGCTAAAATTAAGAACTAATTTAAACTATGCAATCCAAATAGGTACTAGCTCATATCCACCTAATTTAAATGCACATTTCATTCAATCACATTTACTAGTTATCAGGTATACTCATAAGCAGGGATGCATTATAAGAAAACAGGATTTATCAAACTATGCTCCAGAGCACATTAAAATGGAAAATTATGTGTGGTTAATGGGCTGAAACAACTTGGTTCACATACGCATGTAAGTGGTTATTTCAAATTTTTCATTCCTTCAACTAACTGTTATTAAGAGTTCTACTATTTTTCATTCCCAATCACTTCCTCACCTGCTCATTTCCATTATTACAATCATTCAGAAGTTGGAAAAGAAAGAAGTACTTTCAATACATCTACTAAACAACTACCTGCTTATAAACAATTCATGCATTCAGTAAAGGTCCATATACTGTAAATGCTCAGTGTTTTTACTTCTTTAAAAACTTGAAGGGCCAGTGTTCTTAATTCACTTCAGAGTTCAAATTACAAAGCTAAAGCTGACATCTCTGAAATCGTATGCAGCATTAAAATCTATTTTTCTAAAACTTCAAGAGGGCTGGAAAGAATGAAAGCTTCCTATGCAACTATAAATCTTGATTATTCTATTAATGCTTCCAGACAATACACTTCTGCATTCATGAGTTTACAACTCAGAAGAACACTAAGTGGTTTTGCTTACCATTGTAAGGCATAAAGCATTTTCACTAAGAAAACAGAGGGGAAAAAAAAAATTCTTTTGAACTTTAAACACTGTCCTCCAAACATCTGAACGAATCTTTAACAGGCAGAAGAACCCAGAAATCTCAATAAACTATTTCTTGTCAAAGCAGGAAAAGAATCAGTTACATTTCATTATAATGAAAGCCCACTGACTGATGACCAGGTGGATGCTGCCATTAACTGAACTACTGTAAAACAAAATACCACTCGCTGAATACTTTTTAAAAGTTGAAGGACAATTTTCATTCATTTGACAAAGGACAGCATTAATAGGCAATTTTTAAACCCTGTCACACCTATTCAGAAAACATTAATCCTTAGAGCTAATATACAAAAATATACACAAAACACACTGACTCATAACTGCACCACACAGGCTCTTGAGTTCCAAAGGAATATGCACATTAAAGAATGAATTTGACTTTTTTGTGTCTGAATTAGTAGCAAAATCAGAATTAGGAAAAGAGGTATGTGCGTGCTAGGGAGAAGGAAAGAGAAAGAATCTGTAATTAAAACAGAAAAGGTAACCAAATTAAGACACGTTTACCTGCATATTAACTTTTTAATAAAAGAAAGCACAGCTGCCAGACAAGTACAGATTTTAAAGAGCCGAAACTGTGTTATGGCCATGGTGAGAAACCCTTCCTGCAAAAGAAAAAAAAAGTTAGATGTAGCACATTATACATCTTTACATAGTCCTTAAAGCTCATTTCCTTAGTTGCTCATAAACAGGGAGCATTCTGTGAAGTTACATTACTACCAAATAAGGGAAAAGGTTTCTGGAACAGAGCTTCTGTCTCCTATCTGGATATGTCAATTATATAGATAATACAAGCACATAATGAACACAGCCTTTAAAGAAACTGCAGGCAATGATAGGTAAAGATACAATTGAAGATATTTTTGAAGGAGAAGCACTTGCTATCAATGGCAGTGACTGTACAGCTGATGCACTTTAGACACTAACAATGCAAGCAGAAAAGAATTACGACCGGTTAAGGAAGCGTGAGCGTTCTACTAAGTCTTGCCTACGTAAATAGAAGACAAATAGGAAATCAACACTGACTGAAAACCCAGAACTGTGGCTTAAATTTTACAGTTATTTTAATTGGAGATGCGTGATGAGACCAAACACTCTATTTTAGTCACCAGCGTCATTGAAAAACTCATCAGAAGGGACAGATTCTGTTCATCCCAGGTGCACTACAGCACAAGTTAAACACCCAGATACATCAGTGACCCTATGCCAAACCAGATCGTGCTAGAAAACTCAGACAAGCAAAAACTGACCTTTGGCTGGAACCACTTATTCTGGCTATTTTTAAGTGTCAAATTGACAATCTAGATAATTTAAACTCATCATACTGCATTTATTTCAACAGATCCCCTCAAGCAGGTGCAGAACAAGTTACCATAATATGCAAGGATCCCTTAAATAATATCCAAGGATTCCCTTTCCCTCTTTTAAAAGTGAACATTTCAGAATAAGAAAGAAGAAATTAGGCTTCACAAATAGTTTTTAATTATATACAGCTACAGTTGTAATAACATTTTTTTCTTGCAAATTTAACATACCTCCTGGTGAGTAGAGAAGGCAGCCCTGTGACATTTTCCTCAGGCCATGAGTATTCCATGGAAGAACAGCTTGATTTCAAATATGCTATGGCATTTAAATCACTTTTATTATTCCAGGCTTTATGTTAGGAAGAGTCAGGAAGGTGGATCATTAGGTAGGCTGCTCCAATATTGCCCTGAGGATTTTATTAAAAAGTACATAATGGTATTTGTGAGCTACACAGAGCTTAGATTTACTTTATTGGTGCTCATCTGCTAGGTATCTTAACTAGTACTAAACACTGCAGTAATATGGTACTAGAAATATTACTTCACGTACAGCCTAGAAAAGGAATTATTGCAACTGAAAAATTATACAGGGTTGCTACCAAATAAATGGGCCCTCTTACTGTAGAACAGAAGGCTGAAGCATCTGAGTAACCACTAAATTACAGGCCATACCACCAAGCTATAGCTCAGGAAAAAGCTGACTGCTGACAAGAATTAGTCATCATAAATCAATGCATTTTTTCCAGAGCATTTCTACCCATGAATGAACAGACTTCCAATATCACCCACATGTCTGTTCAGCAGGATACCACAGCGATCATCAGTGGTGTTGAATAAGCAGGAGAGAGACACAGCCATGCGCTGCCTTCATGTCTGAGCTGCATTTCACTTCAGCTATGGCAGCACCAAGCCCTTCAAGACAGAAAGTACCATTTGCCTTGACAGAATCACAGAATCACAGAATTGCCAGGGTTGGAAGGGACCTCAAGGATCATGAAACTCCAACCCCCCTGCCACATGCAGGGCCACCAACCATTCCACCTAATGCTAGACCAGGCTGCCCAGGGCCCCATCCAATCTGGCCTTGAACACCTCCAGGGACGGGGCATCCACAACCTCCCTGGGCAGCCTGTTCCAGTACCTCACCACTCTCTCCGTAAAGAATTTCCCCCGACGTCCAACCTAAATCTCCCTTCCTCTTCACTAAACTTGAATCATAGCTTTCCCAGTTAACTTAAATCCTGCAACTCTGGAAGTTGTCAGACTCCCAGTTTTGGCAACAAGAAGGAACAACTAGACACAGTAATATAATGCAGCTTTACAAAGTACTTTTATCAATGCATCTAGATTTTATATGGCTAATTAAGTGGTACTATGAATTAATTACTGCTATATGTTAAAAGCTATTTAAAACGAATCTTAAACCAACCAACTGGTTACAGATTAGGACAAGTAGAGAATTACATCCAGGCATCTAAAAGAGCACTTAAAGCATCTGCACTATTGTTCTAAGGACTGCACTACCCAAAATTAAAAGAGCAATCATTTCATATTCAGACAACCGAACAAACACAAAGGTACAAGGAACCTTTGTATTTTCTGAGCTTGGTGCAAACTGAATGCATCTGATACAATGACATTAGACTCATTAAGTAAAACAAAAGTGTTTATTCTTTCTGTTGTCAGTCTTATTCCAGCACTGGAAAGATACAAAGCCATGTACAGCACAAAGAAAGAACACAGGCTGGCAGCACTCCAGCAAGAATCCTGGAACATTTCTTAAGAGATGGAGGCAGAGGTAAAACACTGGACTAAAATTCAGAAAATCTGAGTTGTCAGCCTGACACAGCTTTGTGCATTTCACACCTCCCACCTCAGCTTCCCATTGTTAAAATGGGATAGAGCTTTCCTTCTCCCATTATGGAGATTGCTTCTGATGTATAACACTTATTAGATTTACTGTTAACTGAACTTGTAAGCTCCAATAAAAAAAAATATTAATAATTAAACCATGAATCCTAATTAATATTAGTAGTCGGTGCAACAGTTTTGTAGAAGTTCCCCAATTTAGCAGGAGTTTGACTCACGTAGCTCATACTGCCTTCTACTGGTAAAAAGTTACAGCAACTGTTCACATGGAAGGCATGCGCTGAAAAGATTTAACTATGGTAGCAAGATGTAAAACACATTAGAGACAAGTCAGAAGCACAGGGCAACTAAACCCTGAAAACATTTTATGGATCAATAAAACTAATATAGTGAAGGGAGAGAAAGCCTGGAAATTTACTCAACTGAAACATTTCTACATCACTCATTGCCTTCAACACTGGCAGCATTAGAGGACTGCAACCCAGCCCTCACTGACAGCAGCCAGGAGGCCACCTGCAGCATGGCACACACAGCCCAGCCATTAGGCAACCAAAGCACAATAAGCGTTTCTCATTGGCCACACCAGCATTTCCCCTTTTATACCTACACACACACAAATACTACTTAAACCAGGCACATCCAACCCGTGGGCAGCACCACTCACACTGCGGCAGCCCCCTGCCCACGCCATCGTGGCGGTGGCTCTTCCCACCAGGGCCCGGCCCTCAGCACCAATGGAACATTGGTGTGCCAGGAACACACCTGGGCTGGAACCAGGACACAGGGTGCAGCACTAACTCAGGTGATGGCAAATAAGTTTATGGCTTTTGACACACTGGCTAAGCACAGTACTGTGAACAGTAAAAAACATGCAGCTGTGCCTTCCGTTTTGGTAGAGGAGTTTGAGAACGGGTTTCAAGATGGCTAGAATGGGAGTTCTGCCTTCAATTACCATTGCTTTGTGAGTAGATTACACTTGCTTTCATATCAGCTCATCTGTGGCTCTGAAATGAAGACAGATTGGAAACAGCAGCATTTACTTGCACTAAATACAGGTAATTAACCAAGAGAAAGAGTCTAAACTAAATTAAAATTAACTTCACTGAAACTGAATGTTTCCTCCATCAACTGCATAACTTCATTAGTAACCACAAAAAGGCTTCACCATCCTTAAGCAAAACACGACCATTTCCTTGTACAGAAGACTAACACGCCCTTGGGTGCTCACAGGTGCCAGTACCAAAACAATGGCATCACTGAACCAGAATGTTTTCACCAGAACAACCAACCAGTAAAAATCAAGCACCAGATGTTTTGTGCAGCTTCAGTGGCAAGGGTAGTACCTCTCAAAATCCCTGTTGCATGAAATCTTAAACACTGTCACCACACCAGCCCAAACATGACCAAGTAGGTTTACAGGAGATGGAATCTCAAGATTTGTAGGTAGAGCTATTTTTTTTTTTAATTGCTTTATACAAAAACATAATATTGGGAACACCAATGCAGAAGGGAAAATAATTACTTTACCTTTTTTTTTTTTTTTAAGGCAACATTAACTAAACTAGAAAGCATACATCTGCTGACTAGGCAGTAAATTCATTATCTGTATACGCTACTGTCCTCTGAAAAAACGGCACACACAACACAAAGATGGAAGCTGTGCAATCCCATGATACCACACCATAACTGCTCAGACTTGAAGTCTTTGATGTAATGCACTACTTCATGTAAAGCCCTTCACAGCACCAAAGTTCTCAGACCAGAATTCAAGAGACCTCAGTTCTACTCCAGTTTTCATTGGTCACCCTGAAGTCCAGGGTGACCACATCTACACTGAAAGCCAAAAATCAGTAAATTAACACACTCTTCTCATTAGTGCCACAATGCCATGCTGTAACACCTGTTGCCTCAGCAAGCACCAATTATTTTCAATCAAGATACACTACAGGACAAGATGGCTTGAAGAAACCTTCACTCAGCTCACTATTTCCAGCATATCCACAGCAAGTATAAAGCACCAGCCATGCTGTTTCTTATCAGACGCCCAACTGAGGCATCACAAACTCACGACCAGAAGTGACACCCCTATCCCACAGATCAAACCATCGAACTTTTCCTGGAGCCAGCAGAGAAACCAGATGCAAGCAATTCACTTTTGTATCTCCTTTAGAGATCTGCAGCCCTCTGAAGCCATACTGCACAACTTTCACACTCATTTTTACATGAATCATAGAATCACAAGGTTGGAAACGACCTGCAAGATCATCTAGTCCAAACGCCTTCCCATTCCTATTAGTACCACAAGCTACTAAACCATATCTCGTAGTTCCTCATCCAGATGCCTCTTGAACACTGCCAGGGACGGTGACTCCACCACCTCCCTGGGCAGGACATTCCAGTGCCTGACCACCCTCTGAGAGAAAGTTTCTCCTAATGTTCAACCTAAACCTCCTCTGGTACAACTTGCAGCCACTTCCTCAGGTCCTACTATTTGCCTGGGAGAAGAGGCCAGACCTTTTTTCATCACAACCTCCCTTTAGGAAGTTGTAAAGTGCAACGAGGTCTCCCCCGAGCCTCCTTTTCTCCAGACTAAACAATCCCTCAGCCGCTCCTCATAAGACTTGTGTTCCAGACCCCTCACCAGGCCAGGATGCCATTGGCCCTCTTGGCCACCTGGGCAGTGTTGGCTCTTGTCCAGCTGAGTATCAACCAACACCCCTGGGTCCTTTTCCTCTTCACAGTCATCCAGCCACTCAGCCCCAAGCCTATAGCGCTGCATGGGGTTGCTGTGGCCAAAGTGCAGGACCCGGCACTTGGCCTTGTTGAACCTCATCCCATTCACCCCAGCACAGCGACCCAGCTTATCCAGATCCCTCTGCAGGGCCTCCCTACCCTCAGGCAGATCGGCACCACCCCAAGTTCTCAGCCAACAGAAATAAGAGAAAACTTCAGCCTAGGCAACTCCACGCACGGCAGCTGCAGCACAGAAAGATGTAAAGCGCTCACATCTGCCAGCACGCTTCCCTCCCTGCCAGCGGCTGCCAACCCCCCACATCCCCCACACGGGCCCCGGCCCGTGGCACACCCCGCGCAGCGCCGCCCGGCCCCAACGGGCCCCGCGTTCCCCGGCCCAGCCGGGAGGACCGTCGCTGGACGAGGCCCGGAGCCGGGACGTCGGGGCGCTGAAAGGCGCTTATTTAGGAAGGACCTCTTAGGAAGGACCTCGGGCCCTCCGGCACCGAGGGCGGAAGCGGGCACCCGGCGGCGAAGGAAGCTGCCCCCGCTCACCTGCCCCGGCGGGGAGGGCTCTCCGGGAGGCGCGGAGCGCCAGGGGCCGAGGCGGCCGCTCCCGCAACCTGCAGCCGCCCTTCATTCAAAGCTCGGCACGCAGCGCCGCGCCGCCGCCTCCCGCGCCGCCATGTCGGCCTCCTGTCACCCGGGCGACGAGGCCGCCCCTTCCGGCCGCGCCGCTTCCCTTCGCCCCGCCAACCAGTGCCGCCGGGCTCGCTCCGCTGCGGGGGGGGCGGCTGACGTGGCCGCTCGGCAGCGGCCCCGCGGGGAGAGGTGATGGGCTGCGCCGTCGCCGGCCGCCCTGATCCTTGTGCCGCGGCAGCTGCTCGGCCCCGGGGAGTTTGAGCTTTTATCGCTTCGGGGAATTGCGATAAATAAAAGCGGGGTTTCCTTTATTCAGTTCATTTAGCGGCGGAATGGGAGGAGAACGCATTAAAATTGCCGCCCCCCCACCCCCCCTCCATTCTTGTACTTTTTTAATTTGGTGAACTGCAAAAGCATTCTTTGGTATGGGAAAGATTCAGAGGTAAGAGGCACTGTTATGAATCACTGAAGCAAGGTTTGCGTGGCAGTGCAGAAACATCAGTCAAAAAAGGAGCCTACAAACAGGAGGGGAACCAACTCTTTGAAAGGGTTGATAACTGCAGGACGAGGGGGAATGGTTTTAAGTTGAGGGAGGGGAGGTTTAGGTTGGATGTCAGAGGAAGTTACTATGAGTACTATGAGAGTGGTGAGGTGCTGGAACAGGCTGCCAGAGAGGTTGTGGATGCCCCGTCCCTGCAGGTGTTCAGGGCCAGATTGGATGGGGCCCTGGGCAGGCTGGTCTAGTATTAAATGGGGAGGCTGGTGGCCCTGCATGTGGGGTTGGAGACTCATGATCCTTAAGGTCCTTTCCAACTCTGGCCATTCTGCGATTCTGTGAAAAAGAAAAAACTAGGGGCTTTGATGTTGAATCTGGTAATATTTAGTTGCCATCTAATGGGATCACAGCTACTATACTGCTCTTGTGAAAACTCAGATACTAAATAACAGCACCTTTAAATGCCAGCAAAGCAAGGTGCTTTACCAGGAAATGATGAAGCAGAGCACACTTGTTAGAGGAAGTACTGCACCTCTTCCAGTCTTTGGGTCATTTGGTAAATCAGCTCAGTTCCTCATTCTGCTGAAAGCCTTTCCTACTTTCCTGCTTGCTAATACCTGTAAGGTTTCAAAACACAGAATCACAGAATCATTAGAGTTGAAAAAGACCTCTAAGATCATCTTGTCTAAGCATCAGTCCATCACTACCATGCCCACTAACCCGTGTCCCTCAGCGCCATGTCTCCTTGTTTCTTGAACATCCCCAGAGACAGTGACTCCACCACCTCCCTGGGCAGCCTGTACCTCACCACTGTTTCTGAGACAAAATGTTTCCAAACACTCAATCTGAACCTCCCCGGTACAACTTAAGGCCATTCCCTCTCATCCTATCGCTGTTACCTGGGAAGAGAAGCTGACCTCCACCTCTACAGCCTCCGTTCTGGTCATTATAGAGATTGATAAGGTCTTCCCTGAGCCTTCTCTTCTCCGGAGTAAACAATCCCAGGTCCCTCAGACACTCTTAAGACTTGTACTCTAGACCCTTCACCAGCTTTGTTCAGATTCCTCTGCAGGTTTTCCTTTGCATGGAGTAAATCAAGACTAGGCCAAAGAAGTATCACGGGGACTGGGGAGACATGGGATTCAGTGCCTGCTGCAATCTATTTTAAACCACTCTGTAAAATGATGAAGTTATTTTCAGACACATCCTTCACCAGTAAATGTTAAGTTTTGGTATTCAATGAGGAACAGCTTCAACAGAAAAACTTGACAATAGCTGGGAGGCTGGTGGGCCCTAGTAAGGATGGTCAGGCCCATTAGTGCCCTCAGGGACCTGTCACCCTTGTCCCTGCAGTACCCGCATTCAGTAAAAGATACTCAATACATGCAATACTGTCTTTATACTAAGCACCTTTTCAAAACAATCTATTCAGCAAATACTTGCGCCTTTCAGAATAGCTTTCTGTATGAAGAAGTAGAAATTGGAAAGCAATCATAACATGCATTTACACATAAAAGCAAAATCATAAGCATGGCATGCTGTGAGAGGTCAGATTAGGAGGACAGACAGCATTACCTTAGAGAATATATTCAGTTTTTGAGCATTACAGTCTACATACTCAATAGGGAATAAGCTACACTGAGAATGAAGCATTTTAAAATATGCAAATTAACACCCACACTTAATATCAGACTGCCAGAATGTCTCACCCACACCATCTTCCTGAATGCACAACGGACCCATTGCTCTAATGGGAAAAATTCCATAAATTGCCATTAATTTTTGTTGACTGGTCCATTAATGAAGAATAACTGTCTTTGTAAAAATATTATTATGCAACGTCAAATTCAAGAAAAATATAAACATAACTTCATTTCTAGAGTAAATATTTTCAGAGATTAATACTTCTCTTAAAAATGTCATTAACCTTAGCTCTCAGTTTTTAACTAAGAGAATTCCTTTGGTTCCTTCAGTTTTCCCAAAGAGATCTTGACTGTTACATATTTCATTGCCACAGCAAATGTAGTACTTCTGCAGTAAACATAAACTTTGAAAAGAAATTTATTGAAATTAATGTTTTTCTTTAATTTTATGGATATTAGGATATGCCCTCCTGATACTCACATTCATATTTACATTTGGTAGTTTCATTCTGTCTATAAAAGGGACAGTTTCTGTTCCAGTATTAATTCTCTTTCATATGATATATATGCTTAATTTACTTGTGTTTACTCTCACTCTTCTTTCATTTATTAATGAATCACTAGCTTTTGGTGTACCTTGGTGTACCTTTCCTCAGTTACAGACCTGCTGAATTGTGCAGTAGCTCAAGTTTTACATTCTTGGAAGAGATTTTACCCTCAACAATCTTGATTCTAGTGAAGTACAGTTTTTACCATTTCAAACAGAAAATTGAAGATTTTTTACTATCAAATTTGGGAGTAAATTTCTATATTGCTGTTATAAATTCTCATGTTACTCTTTGAAAATTCATTAACTGTCTTGAAACACTGAAGAACAGGAGGCAGTTCCATCGTTACATATATTTTCCACTCTTTTGTGCTATTCTTGAGCACATATTTTTCATAAAATCTAAGGAGTTCAAAGAGTTTGCCTAGGTTAATACAAACATGTATTCTAGCGTGTATGAAAATGTGTCCCTTTTCCAAAGTATGTAGGCAAGTAATCATGAAAGCCTCTTTTCTTTCAGAGGTCTTTCAGGCTGTGCTCTTCACTGCTTGTGCCAGCATACTTTAAATTCTTTTCCTTGTGTCCACTAAGGCTGGATAGAAGAAATTGCTATTTTGGCAAGAGTCTGTGTTGGGAAAATTCAACAAACTTTTAACAAGCATGTGTTATATATAAAATCGTAGTCAAAACTATGAAAAGGCAAAATTTGGTTTGGAAACAGTGTCCAAGATAGGACAAGGAGTTGCAAAGGCTGCCCAAATCTTTGTGAGTTCAGAGTGCTCAGAGAAGGCAGAAGTTTGATTTTCTGCTGAACTGGACAGTTTTAGTTGCTCCCCTGAGAATGATCCCAGGTTTTGATTCCTTTTGGTATCTCTCTTCTAGGCACCGATCTGCAAACTGGAGCCTGGCCCGCCAACAGGATCTTTCTGCAGGCAGAAGCCCAGTCTTTAAGGAATATATTCATCAGGCTGAAAAAGGTTTGTTGATTTATTCAGCGCTGTAAAGAATTTAAAGAATAAAGAATATACATCTTTATCCTGATGCTTAAAAATTTGCTGGAAAAAAGACCTTGAGCTCTTCTCCCTGTTGATGACATCAGCTCTTCCTTTCTTAGGGTGGTTTTTTATTTACTGAAGATGGTTCAGCATACAAAATCAGTGCTGAAGGTAAGTACCAGACCTCAGTTTTCTCTGTCCCTGCCAAGTAAGTGAGCTAATCACTGGGCTGCACAGACAGGCAGACTCTCTCAGTTAGTTTTTTTTTCATAGTAGCGCAAATGCACAGATGTATTGGAATTCTGCTTCTCCCATGAGACCCAACAGAAAAGACTATGGCCTGTCAATAAGATCGTTCTCCCATGAGGCAGATGTAAAGTGAGAGAATACTTGTGTTTTGTAGGATTAGGAAGGAGGTAAACAACCCATCTCTTTCACAAATAAATCTATCCGGTATTTAGATCTTGACTGTGTCATATAACTATTAGGCTCTAAGTTATCCCAGAGAAAAGTTTAGCCTTTATTCAGCACATCCTAAAGGAAGCAGTAGCTGCTGCTGCTCTTTTGGCAGGAAGCAAATCCCATCAAAAAATGCTAGGTGTAACTGGGATTCAGATCTCATGGGGATTTAAGCATTCTGTTCTGTTATCTAAATACTGGCTTCCTCTAGCTGCCAGTGGAGTGCCTCGGCATGCATTTAGCTGCAGTGGGGTAACTCCAGCATGTACAGAGACAGAACTGTGAATAGATACAACTGCAGTATCCATGATTGTATCTACAGTTACAACATTTAAGAGCTTCTGTAGCTGCCATTTGGTTGAAGTTGAGCAGTTTTTAATAGCAGATTGAATATTGGCTTTCAAATTCAATTTAAAATGTATTGTAGATGATAATGTTCCATGTTGGCTCTAGTCTTTAATACTGATTTTAATAGAGAAAACAGATGCATAAAGTAAATACAACAGTTCCACAACTGCAAAATAGAGATAGGTTAATAGGACCTTTATACAACCAATTTATCACTTCATTACTAAAATTAAAAGCTCTCTTTCCATCCTGTATGATTTAGTCATTAAGTAACCTTGCTTGACTTACATACACAGCCTTTTTTATGCTTCTTGTTAAGGTAAAAATTCTATACACTATATTCAAGTTCTTTGAAGGTGGATCCTAGGAATAGTGTTGACTTCAAATCCTCTAAATACTTACGTACCTAGCACGTTGCTTTATAAAAATATATGTGTGGATACACACACGCATGCCTGCATGTATGTGTATGTTTCACAGATTTGAATTTAGGGAAATGAAAAAGATAGCTCATTGCATGGAAAAATTAGCTACAAAGCTTCGTTAGGGAGACAAGATTTTAAAGACAAAAGATTTTAATTCTAATGTTTTGTGTTTTTATATAGGCATGGATCATGAAGCTGTTCATACTTCAGTATTTGGTATTAGAATTTCTATCTGTTGGTAAGATCGTTGAATTATAGGATCACAGAAAGGCTTGGGTTGGAAGAGACCTTAAAGATCATTTAGTTCCAATAGCCTCCCCTGCCGTGGCCAAGCTTGCTTCTCATTAGAACAGGATGCCCAGGGCTCCATTTATCTGGTCTGGAATGCCTCCAGGGATGGAGCATGCTCAGCTCCTCTGGAAAGCCTGCTGCAGGTTGCTCTCTTCTACTTATAACAAATGAAACCAAATGTACTTTACTTTGATAGTATGGAAGAGAGAAATTTAAACTTTGTATACACTGGAATAGATCCACTGTAATGCAGGACAACAACAGCCTGCGATGACTGGGATTTTTTTGTAATGAAAATGCTGTTTGTGCCTTCTGCCAGATTAAACTGACTCTTCTCAAGCATAATTATTCTAGACCCGAGGATAGAGTTTAGTAGGAAAAAGAAAAAAAAAACAAACTAAAAAGACTTAATCATGATCCTCCCTTTTCTCATTTAAAAATAAATCATCAGCATAAAATACCTGTATGGGAGCTGCTGAATCACAGCCTGAACCTTTGATTAGTTATCTAAGGCAAGCAGTATGTCAGCCCTGGGAGCACAGGTGAAAGCAGTTCACCTGTGCTGCAGGAAGGGGTGGAGCCAGGCTCCACCTCTCCTAGACCCATTTAAGTGCTGACTGCCAGGGAGGAAGGATCTCTTCTGAGAGATCCACTCCTTTGGAGTCCTTTATGGCAAGCCCTCTGCATGGGTAAGCATTTCTTCTATTTTCTCTTTGTTGGTTTATTTTCACACCTTGACTATACATCTATTTTTGATTGTACTTTTCAATTATATTATTTTTCCTTGATTGTACTAATACCTATGCTCATAGATCAGAAACTTCAAAGCTCAGGTTCTTACCTGAGCAACTGTGTGTAAAGACTATATGGCTGTTGAAAGTGTTGAGCTCTCAAAATCTGACTAAAATAAATATGAGCTTGAGAAAAACTTTACTGTCTTGATTAAATTTGTGTAGGGACATCTAGAGCTCAGTTTTGATGGTGGCAGTGAAACAGCAACTGGTTATGAATATGACTGTGTAACTAATAGGTATAGGCTAGAGGAGACAGCAATTAAAGAAATCAGGAAATGAAGTAAATACAGTTTTCATCAAGTTTTCTTCTTTATTTCATGTCAGTGAGGAAGCATTTTGAGCCACCTTTATCATGTCAACAGGTAAAAACTGGACATAAATAATATTCTTTCTGATCTTTGCTCAACAGAGGGAGAAGAGATCTATTTCCACCCATTGGCTACTTGCTGAAATATCCTCTTGTGAAAAAATGTCAACAGGTATTTTGAAATCTAATCTGAAATACTCAAATATTAGAAGTCTGATCCAGGATTTGGGCAGAAACTTAACTCAGAATAAAATGCATGTGAAGAAATTAAGAAACAGGTTAACTAGATGTGAGAATAGTTTGAACTAAGTTAACAAAGAGATATTACAGTTGGTAATCACTGCTGACATTTCTACTGTAGATTCCTGGGGTTTGATATTCTACCAAATCATACCTGTAATGGGACTAATAAATTCTGCTTGCATTTAACTAAAGCAGCATTTCTCTTTGTGGAAACTGCATTATTAGGATTCATTAAAAGGTTGATCCTCCAAAGTGCAAGAAAATCACATTTAAAGTGCTGCTCAGCTTTTCCAGGCCAAAGGAGTTCAAAGTGGAATACATTTATACAAGTCAGTGAACTGCTCTGAAGTTAAAATTCTTGGGGATACCTCAGTGTATTTTGCAGTGGTGAATAAGTGCAAAGACAGAGTGTATATATAATCTGGTTTTTGTTCTTCAGCTGAAAGAAACTGAGCTGCTGCTGGCTGCTCCAGGGATCATTTCTGAACTTCCAGTACTGAACTTCCAGAAAGTTTGAGTAACTGAACAAAACCAGCTCTTCAAGAAAGCTGAATTCGTACGCAGAGGCATGAACAGAGCCAGCTGACAGAACAGGACAGAGTGCTCTGCCCTCATCAGTGCTCACTGGCTGGCATGCCAACAGCAGATTTTATCAGCAGCAGCTTGATACTTGACTAGATCAATGATTGAAAGAATGGATAACCTCTCCGCTAGTAACTCTAACAAACAGAAATCATCAGGGATTTCTTAGAGGGTTTTTTGTTTTTTTAATGATCTGTTAGTAAACAATTTGATTAGTTTTAAGGTAAATGTAAAGAACATTTTTGAGAATAATACTGTTCAAATGGAAAGCATCACAGGAGATGTGAAATACCCTCATGTGAGACTAGATCCTCTCATTCCAAGCAGACTGCTGATTAACCTATTCATTACACTAAAGTAGTGAAGCGTAAATTATTTATGAGGAAACGAATAGTTTTCCTCATTTGGGGCTCTAGTTATTACAAGTTTGGCTCTGCACCCACAGCTATTTTTTTCAGAAACTGAATAGCTGAGAAAAGTAGAAAAAAGAACACAATTCTGATTTCAATTGCAAAGAAAGCCAGCAGGTAAAAGCATTGGATATTTTTCATTGCTCTAGTGAAAACTCAGTCTCTAAATAAATCAGAGCCCAAGCTGCAAGATATCACAATCAGTACAATTGAACGTATTTTATCACCAAAATTAAACATATTCAATTATGTAAAAGAAGAGGACACAGGCTTAGTAGTGCAGAGCTATCAGTCCAAATGACCATCTAGGATGGAGAATTGAGAAGCAAAAGTAATAGCACTTAAGCATTTTCACATGCTTCTTTTCAAAGCAATAAAATTTCATGTGTAAATTCTATGGCAGTAAACAAGAAGGAAGAAGAGGAAAAAGCTTAATAGATATAAAAAAAAAAAATTTGAAAAAACTCATGGTGACAAAATGATAAGGCTTTAAGGCATGTGAGTGTAAGTTTGATGTCTCAGCGCAATTCTTGGTGATATTGCTGACTAATAGCTTCTTTTAAGCAGACCATGTCAACACAGAGAAGTTTTCTTGGGAAAATAATTACCAAACAAATTAAAATTAAAAAAAAACGTTTCAGTTTACCGTGTGCTTCACTTTTTTCAGACTGTGTTTCAGTCCCCTCAGGGACTGACTAAAGGAGAGGATGAACTAACGTTTCTCTATTGGTCTTCCATTGACATTGGGAGGACTATTCAAATTACTGTCACATAGAATTTGGTCCAGTGAACAGCCAGAGATATACTAATTTACTCTGGCTGTTACCTGACCCATTATTTCAATGCCAATATACAAACTGATTTTATTTCTTGCAGGCTTGTCTGCAAGAAGACTAAGCTGATTCTGCTGCTAGAGTTATCTGTATGGCTGTCAGCTAAAAGTAGTATAAACCCACAGCTGAGATCATTTCCATCAATCTTAAACTGACACATTCTTAGCTGTCTATTTCTGGGTGCTGTCTATCAAAAACATTTCTAAGGAACAGATACACTTCAGGACATTAGGCATACTGAAATTTTGGGGGAAAAAAGTTTCTAGAATCATAGAATATCCTGAGTTGGAAGGACCTGTAAGGATCGCTAAGTCCAGATCCTGGCCTCACACAGGCCACCCAAAAATCAGACCATAAGTTAACACGTCTGTCTGTATATGTTGTAGATATAGGATTTTTAGCAGTACAGGTCTTATTTTTCAGTGTGCAAAAAAAAAAACTACCTCCAAAACAGCAAGAAAAATAAAAGGACAATGTTTTTCTGGCTGCATCTTGAATATTACCAATTGTTTTCAATCCTCAACCAAATGAGTAGAAACAGATTGTGCACACAACAGTTTGCAAAACAAAGCCATCCCTGTGCATCTGATAATGAAACCAACAGTTAAACAAAAATATGATGTCCCTAAGGGAAGCATTTTATTTCTCAAAAAGCCTCTGGCCAATAGCAATGCAAACCTAACCTTATTCTTTGAAGCTTATCAAGATATCTGAGCAGTATTCTTTGGATCTGCATAGGTAGTTAATTATGCTTTTTATTCAGAGTACAGAGGCTGCACTGATCTGATGAAGAGACCTCACTGCAGAATGTGCTGCTCTCAGTTTTGGTATCACACACAGCCCGGGCCGTGCAGACAAGCTGCTGACGTGTGACTGGTCAGCTGGAATTCTGTCTTTCTCTGAATGCTCTTACATTCCAAGCCAGCCTGGGCAAAACATTACAACTTATTATTGGAAGTATGTGAAAGCATTATTTGTTCAGCCTTCAAGTTCAGATTGGCTAGCACAATTTTGTGAAAATTCATGTGTTCAGTCTGTACTGTGTGCCAAGAATGAACTGCCTATAAAAGAGAACAACACAGCACTTACAGCAAGTTAATGATGTATTTAAGAGAACTGTCATGTTCTAGTTGAAATCTCAAATGCTTATTAATTGGACGACAAGCCTTACACGGTGTGATATATGAACACATGAAGTCTGACTCTCTCATATTGCTGGAAATGTAAAATGAAGGAAATCAGTGGTTGCTTTGGATCAAGTTCTAGGTACACTGCAGCCACTCATCAAGAAAAGACTTCTAAATGCACATGGAAAATATTGAAGTATGTCAGGAAAAACCTCTAAGAATAAAAGAGAAAGGATGTGGAAAGGATGTGAATGCAGCCTTGCCCTGCATTAAATAGATACTTAAACAGCACGAATTATGCTGGAGTACATGAAGAAACGTTCTGTCTTCTACCAGTTACCACTGAGTAAATTAAACTTACAATGAAGAATTTAGAATGAACACTCAGATTTTGAAATCAAACAGAACATATTCATTGCAAATAATCATTTTACAAAATAAGTGTATGGGCCTTTAAGCAGAAGAAAGAATTTTCTTCTTTATAGTGTCCACCACTATTCAGCAGCGTAGAGACAAAAACTAAAGCATGCTCTAACTGGCATGGTTCATAGCAGTACCAGCCAGAGCCTAAAAAGCTGCAGCTGTGTTACATGGCAGACCTCAGCCTCAGCTTGTGCTGAGTTCCAGTCTCAGCAAGAACTCAGCTTTGTATGGTGTACTATTACAGGCAGATCCATCACACCCTGCTGTTCACTAATTCACAGCCGGAGCAGGTAATTTCATACGCTTGCACTCCAGCATCGATCATCACACCTCTGCCATTCCATCACAGCTATTTACCACCAACTGGACTGGTTCAGCTGCTGCCCCAGCTGTTTGGCTTCACTCAGCTTGTGAAACAAAAACCCAGCTCTGTCACAGAGCATATTATTTTCTCCGGAGAAGTGGCTGAACAAGGATGCAGCAGAGCCCACGGCAATCCCCAGGCTGTAGCTGCCACCTCCCGGTCTCCTTGGGTAACCACTCCAGCCAGCCACCCTGCCGAGTAAGCAAAATCACCTGAACAACTCTGTGATATCTTTTGGAGTTCTTCCACTTTGGAGTAATTAGATTACATTCAGCTATTAATTTTTCCTCATAGCCAGGTTAATAACTTGTTGAGTTTCTCCTTATGCTCACTTACACTTCCTTATCAACTGAAATTTATGTCAAATCAAAGTTCCCTAAGACTGAATATTCCTCCTACAAAGCCACTTTCCCAACTTGCTTTTCATCAACTCTTCTTATTTTTTCCATCATTTACAGTCTTGGCTGATGTTCCAGTTCCAAATATAATCATTAAAAATTTATAATCTTGAGGCTTATGCTGCATTATTACTGTATCATATAGATTTCAAAACACCCACATAATTAAAAATTACCAGTAATACTGGCTAAGCTAGAAAACAATATCAGGATAATGACTTTTTTGATTGAAGACAAAAAGGAGTAGAGAATTACTTATAAGAGATACAATTGCCTTTGTTTGAATCATTAAACCTCTTATGAGTTACTGAGTATTTGCAACACAAGTCAGAGACTTTCAGCCACTCTCCAACAATGAAGTACTACAGAAGACAGTCTTGAATTTCTTCATGCTATCCCAATAGTTAAGAAAAATAAGCAAGAAAATGCTCAACAGCATGTCATAGCTGATTTTCCAGTCTTCTTTTCTCTTCTGCATTAATTGTTCACATATTTTAAAAAATCTAACTTTACACAACTGTACAAAACTGGACTACTAAAAGCTGAAAACTGAAACAGGTGTCACTCTATTACAGTGCACTGATGAAGAGCCATAGAAACACAAGTCCACAGAATTTTTTATTAAAATAACACCAAGAAATTGATGCAGTGCAATGAAATTTCAACTCATCTTACAAAAAAACAAACAAACAAACAAACAAAAAACTTTAATCCTTAAGCATGGAAACTGCATTCCAATCCTGACATGACTGACATAATGCAGAAAAAGAAATGCTGTATCCAAGACAACCATCAAAATTAAAGATTGGCGTGCTGGGCAAGGAACGTTCTTATTCTTTGTAAGAGTTCTTTCTTCACACTGTCTGGTACCAAGGCTGAAAAATACAAGAAAGCAAGAAGTAAAAAACAAACAAACAAACAAACAAAGGAAAAACACACTAATATTAACCAGGTTTCTTCTGGCCACAGTCAAGAAAATTGGAAAAGTCTTAGAAAAACAATTATTCAACAGTAAACAGGTTATATGACCAGAAACTGGTTTGATAATCCTGGATACTTCTTCCTTTCACAAAATTAAAAGCAACAATCTTAGCCATGACGTTAGAGTGAGAATCTTCAGTAAGTCAGTTTGAAGGCCTATTTTTTAAGACTGAACAAAGTTTCTCTCACAGCTTATTAGAGAGATTATGAAGTACATAAAGAAGACTACAGTATTTTAAGATTCTGTATGTCCTGCATTTATATGCTCTGTCCTTTGTTCTTTCTACTTCTCTTCATGCCAGTGCCATTAATCCAGAAATTCAATTTAAAAGAGAACTGGAATTTTGAAACAACTTTGCCTCATACCCAAAGTTTTCTTGGGAGCAATCATAAAGATGGATACAAACTCATGACTAAATAACAATCTGTAGTAGTTTACACACACACACAGCCCATTACAAATGCTGAATAGCTGTTACTTAACTTGCACTTACATGTTTTATTCAGAGTTAACACTCAGATATTAATGCTTTTCCTTGTATCCAACATAGGCAGTTTCATATTACTGCTCCCAAAATATTCTTGCAATACAGGTAGTTATGTTTATTAATGTATTATGGTGTCTTTTTTTGTGCTTTCTTACCTCTACCTTTGGGAGTGATTTCTGCTACCAAATCATCAACAGTAACATGCTCTAATCCTTTTTCTTTAATGACATCTGGGGGAAGACAAAATACATATTTGAAGTCTTAACTCATTAATTAAAAGAGAAAGTTTGTGTGATTAAGTCACAAAACACTCACTTGTAGGTCATTAGGGAAGCCTTTAGCTCTTGACCTAGATTAGGTTATTAATTCACTTTTTCTACTGCATTGAACAGTGCATTAGATCTCCAATTCATAACATAGGTATAAAGAATGGAAACCTATCATTTTTGATGTATCTAGATTAAAATAAAATAATAGAAAGTTTAAATTTAATCTGAACATTATCAATTGTACATATGACTAGAAAGTTTAGTAGTTTGAAAGCTGGTCTGTTCATCTCATTGCTATGTAAATAATGTTTTTAAAGAGAAAGAAATGGAATTTGAAAAAGATTTTTACGTCACAGAGGCAGTAATTATTTACAATTACTTTACATATTTTAAGCAATATCTTTCTATATACTCCAGCAAAGTTAAAAAGCAATCCTGAAAGAAAGATATAAATCTGTATCAAAATAAAAGGTATTCTTATGATATCCTGTATGCTTAACACACACTGGTATTTAAATAAATTGTTTACTTATACTGTATAGAAGGCTACAGAAAAAAAAAAGTCAATGCTGAAAAGATGTCTCAATTCAAAAGCATAAACCTAAAATAAACATTGTTTCAAGCACATTTTAACTGCATATCAATATGTAGAACTGGAAAGTCCTAGTCACCAAAGTATCAAATATATTTTCTCAACTGACATTGTGTGAACTATCTGTCATCTATTTTTCTTGGTTGAATTCCTGTAGAAATTTATCTTGGATTGCTCAATTATTGTCCCTTGTTCACAACGGCAAGAGGCTGTGGATGCTGCCTCTGAGGAAATGCCCTAGACCAGGAACTCTGAGCAACGTAGTGTAGTGAAAGACATCCTGCCCACAGCAGAAGAGTTGGAACTAGAAGATGTTTAAAGGTCCCTTCCAACCCAAGCCATTCTATGGTTCTATCATAAAATTGTAGAATCATAGAACTGCTCAAGTTGGAAAAGACCTTAAAGATCATTGAGTCCAACCACAGCCTAAACACACTACCCTAACTCTAACAACCCTCTGCTAAATCATGACCCTGAGCACCACATCCAAACAGTTTTTAACACATTCAGGGATAGTGACTCAACCACCTCCCTGGGGAGCCTATTCCAGTGCTTAATAACCCTTTATGTAAAGAAGTGTTTCCTGATATCCAACTTAAGCCTCCCCTCACACAACTTGAGGCCATTTCCTCTCATCCTGTCACCTGCCACCAGTGAGAAGAGAGCAATCCCGCTCTTCCTGTAAGCACCTTTCAGATACTGGAATAAGATCTCCCCTCAGCCTCCTTTTCCCCCAGCTGAACAGCCCCAGCTCCTTCAGTCTCTCCTCACAGGGCATGTTCTCCAAGCCCTTCACATGCCTTGTTGCCCTTCTTTGGGCCTGCTCCAGCTCCTCAATGTCCTTTTGACACTGACCAACAGTACTTGAGGTGAGGCCTCACCAGTGCTGAGTACAGGGGCAGGATGACTTCCCTAGTCCTGCTCACCACACCTTTCTGATACAAGCCAGGATGCCACTGGCCTTCTTGGCCACCTGGGCACACTGCTGGCTCACATTCAGCCAACTGTCCATCAGTACACCACAGTTCCTTTCCATCAGGCAGCTTTCCAGCCACTCCTTACCATACCTGTATGTTGCCTGGGGTTGTTGTGACCAACATGCAGGACTTTCTAGATTTAATAGCAGTAAAAACAACCAAAGGAAAAAAAAACAAAAACCAACCAACCAACACTCAGACCTTTCTACTAGAGGTTATTATGCTCTTTGTAGGGATAACTGAACTTTTATTTGCCTTGGCCTCAAGTTACACCAGGGGAGATTCAGGTTGGATATTACGAAATACTTCTGTGAAATTTTTGCCTTGGAGATTCATGATCCTCGAGGTCCCTTCCAACCCTGGACAGTTTGTGATTCCGTGAAATGGACATAAACTGGAGCACAGGAAGTTCCACACCAACATGCGAAGGAACTTCTTCACAGTGAAGGTGATGGAGTACTGGAACAAGCTGCCCAGGGAGGTTGTGGATTCTCCTTCTCTGGAGATATTCAAGACATGCCTGGACACCTACCTGTGCAGCCTGCAGTAGGGCGCCCGCTTTGCATGGGGGTTGGACTTGATGATTTCTGGAGGTCCTTTCCAATCCCTACAATTCTGTGATTCTCAGCAGATGCTGTTACAGTTCTAAGTACTAATGTAAACCCAACAACTTCAACTAACTTTACAACAGCAGATTATAAAGTGTACAGCTGAGAAGGCAGACAAACATTCCTTTCATTATCTGTACTATATAAATGGGTAATCTCTGGCAGTGGTATCAGGCAGAAAACTGCAAGCATTCATCATTTCAGCCTTCTTTGCAAATCCACCTATGAAAGCAATTTAGCAAACACAGTTCTATAAATATTTGGTTGATAGACCAAAACAGAATTAAAGCGAAAGCTAAATGGATATGTTATTTGCATATGTTATTTTAGTAATATTCTTGGAGATTTAAATACTATTTTTAAAACAACAGTTTACAAGTCACTAAATTGCAGTAATGAAAAGCAGCTTCCTGAAAACTAAAAATTTAGGTACCTAATGGTTCATCAGCTTGTTTAGGTAGATTATCTTATTTTCATAATTGTTCAAAACTAGTACAAATACACTCTTTTCTTACCTGTACACAGATGACACAGTTCTCATACTTTTCTAAGTTGTGTACTACTGTATATTCTCCCTTCTCCTTTCTCCTGCTTTTATCCACCTCTAGCAAGGAATTCATCTCCCTCTAAACAAAAAGCTGCATGGTCATGAATATTTTGGGTACCAATTCCAATACTTTTATCAGGAGCTGAGTAAGTTTCAAATCAAAAGAAAGCTTCAGGATTTCTTTTTTTTCCATATATGGCAAGATGCTTTCTTGCATGTGAAACTAACAGGGATAGTTTCCTCTTGCCTAAACATCATTTAAATTCACTGTTAGGCAGTAAAGCCTAAATCTAGAACCTTTACTTGGTCACAACCACAGCTGCCCACAAAGGATGCTAGTTATTTGAGCATCATTACCTTTGCAATGTGCCTTCAACTGATCCTTCCAGCCGCATTCAATTAACTTGGCTCTCAGCAAATCTTTAAGGCTGTTAAGGCAATAAACAAACTTATTAGGAACAGCAAACATCCCTAACAAGCTCAAATATGTTTCCATTGCTATTCATAGCACAATTTCCAAGACAGCAGCAGAAATGGCTGGATTGCATTCAAAGTTCATCCTGAATTACTACAAATTTCAGTTTACTGTGTATGGTAAGCTGTGAGAAGAAGCTGATTTAGAAGCTAAGCCTGTGAATCACTGGAGGTTTTCAAGGAACACATACACATGGCAATTGGTGACACTATTTAGTGGGCAGAATGGTGCGTTGGTGGTTAGACTAGATGATCTTAGTGGTCTTTTCCAACCTTAATGATTGTATGAACTAAGTCAATTTAATTGCAAACACCAACTTCCAAAGTCAAAATATTTTATTTGAAACCACAGCTTCAAAACAAATAAAACTTCCCTTCTTTCCTTTCTGAAAGAAGAATTTGGTGCCTCTTATGTTGTCCACTGTCTCTCTAGTAGCATTTTAATTTGTGTCGGGTAAAGAAGGGTTAGGGATCTTGGGGCAGCAAAGAAAAATATTAGCACTTCCTCTTTTTATTTGAAAATAATGTTTTGATATTTCAATCTCAAATTGGAAATGAGAAATCTGACTGATTAAACAACAGAAATCTAGATGTTAAAACAATAAAAGGAATCTTTTCTATTAAATTGTATCAGTTAAACTAAAAAAAAAGCTGTAGCGCTTCCTAAAAAATTTAAGCATAAGAAATAAGGGTTTAGACTATAAATGGACAAGATGTACAACCACCTACTGCAGTGATACATGCACATCATACATTGAAAAGGAATACTGAAAGCAAACTAGGAAAGAAAAAAAAAACGGTACTGAGAAACAGAAGAAACAAGATGAAAGTAACATGTCCACCCTTTTCCCTATCAGCTAGTGTGCTGGCTTATCTCGTACCATCCTGAATTACTCTAGCAAAATTCTGTTTTTCAGAAGAGATGAAATGCAGGAAGATCATGAACCAGGTACACACACATATATATACATATACACACACTCTATGAATTGCATAGAAGGAAGACAAACTGCAGAGAGAAAGCAGAGTAATTATACAGGTAAACTTCGCTGCTTTCAGGTATTTCTTCACTCAAGAAATCAGAGTGTTTTGTTTCTGATCAAGCTGGCTTGTAATACAGCTTTTAACACCCTGTCAAAACTCTACAGTTAAATAGGCCCCAGCACCATGTCAAACAATGGCATGCTTTGTTGAAACTCTGTGAAGTCACCAAGGCTGTGGTTGCAGTGAGCAGATAACACAGAAACATGCCAATCTCCAAAAGGTTCCAGTAGGTACAGGGCTGCGTCACGGCCCAGGAAGAAGTCTCCTCCTTACACAGGTATAGAACAGTGAAGGAAAGGCAACTTTTGGGACACAGTGTTACAACTACACTTAAAGGAGAACTAGAAAGTCAAAAGCAGGCTAACGATATCTGAATGCAGTGCAAGCAGACTGAGGAGACAACAAAAGGCTGAAGACTAGCTGCTGTACCACACCGTGCCATTCACTCCTTTGTCTTTGTTGGGGGCATACACTGATTTGCACAAGTGCCTTTTTATGCAACCCCCTGCATACTGCATTCCTTAACAAAAGAAGGCACACAAAAAAACTTTAAAAGTAGAAATGAATGGGTTGTCTCACTCTCTTTATCAAGACACAACACAATTTAATTGAAGAAAGAAAAAAAAGGGAGGAAAAGGAGGGAAGGGATGGAAAGCAATCTGTATACAAGGCAACAGTTCTCCAACACAACGTACCGGGTGGAAAAAGCTTGAGAGTTTCAGGCCAACTACTCCCTGTCCATTATTTTAATCAGACTTTTTCCCTTAAAGGGTAACATTGGAATAAAACTCCTCAGAAGGTAACGCTGTCATAAAGTTTTATACAACACAGAGTATCCTGGCGTTCAGACGTTTGAGGACTTCGGCGCTAGACCGGCCCAGGCACCCTACACGTCTGCCGATGCTGAGGGCCTGTTACAGCACGGACTTACCGCTCTCGCTCTCCCGTTTCTATCAGCTTTTGGTTAATGGTGGCTCTCATCTGCGCATCTTTGTTCATGTTGCAAATCTCCGTTTCTCAGCCCCCTCTGCGGAAGTCAGGCTGACCGAGACGAGCAGCGCCAAGAGCACGAAAACGAAGAGCAAGGCGCAGACCTGCGCACGCGGGCAGCGCAGTCGGAAAGAGGGAGCGCCGCCCAACCCGCACAGCGCCGCCGGTCCCGGCAGCAGGAGGCGGCGCCGGCCCACGGCGCGCAGCCCGCTCCGTCCTCTCGAGCGCGGGCGCTGCCGGGAAATGCAGTCCCCGCCCGGCTCGGCCCGCGGCTCCCGGCTCGCGACGGCGCCCAGCCCCGAACTACCGCTCCCAGCGCGCGGGCGGCTCTTCCCGCGGTGCTGCGCGGCGGTCTCGCGCGCTGTCCGCGTCCGGCATGGAGGGCGCCGCGCACTGCTCGCTGGAGACCAAGCGCCTGCTCCTGGACCCCAAGTTCGAGGGCTACAAGCTGTCCCTGGAGCCGCTGGCCTGCTACCAGCTGGAGCTGGACGCGGGTGAGGAGCGGGGGCGGTGATTTGGGGCGCTGCCGCGGCTCGGCCCGGTTTCTCGTTGCGGTCGGCAGTGGCGTCGTCCCGCCGCGTGAGGAGCCGAGCGGCGGCACGGCGCTGTGCTGCAGCGGGCTGCCCGCCGCGCGGGGTCTGCGCGTGCCGCCTGCAGCGAATACTTAGCAGTCAGAGGCGTACGTACGAAATTAATGCCTCGCACGATCCCTTGCGTGAAAGCCCTTTGTCTTCCTTTGACTTCTGAGCTACCTGCGATGTGTTGCTGCAGGTTTGTGTTCAGTGCGTTATTTTAATAGCAGGGCGGAAAGGTACACTGTGTGTGAGTTGTGTCTTGAGGGATGAGTGAATGAAAATGAGGTGATACCATTCTGTACTGGGAAGTGTAATGAGAGTAACGTTTTGTTATGTAGTGTAACGTTGCCCTTTGTCATGGTGTGCTTACTGTGATGCTTTGCATGTAAGGTGATCAAGGATGCTTTGTGGTTCTCAGATATGTGTACTGCGTGCCTATTTTAAATTGATGAGGACTCAATATTTTCATTAAAGTGTTTGAATTATGGGGCTTCTAATGCCTCTAGACCATTCGGGTATTTGGCATAACAGTTACAGTAATGCTTGTGATATAAATTTGGTGTGTATCTGTGCTCTTTTCTTGGTCTTCTCACTATAACACAGAGATCCAGACTTGTTTTCAGTACTTACTTGCCAGTCTGACTAAATCAAAAATACCAGGTTGCTTATTCTGTTCTCTGCTCTTGCGTATATGCACTTATTTTTCTTTTTTCTTTTTATTACTAACATGAAATATAAACCAAACCGAGCCCTCAATCGGTCTTCTAGATGACATTTTTTTGCTGTGTTTCAACCTGTCTTTGGACCATACTGCTGGCTCACTCTCTCTGCTGTTTTTCTGCTTACACCAGGGCGCTTTCCTTTTAGTGCAGAGATGGTCTGTACCTGAACTTTGTGTTTTCTGCTATCAGTGGTCTGCATTTATGTTAGACTGAGGGCTTGCTTCCATACTTTGACTTGCATTTTGGGCAGAAGTTATGGGTTGAGCTACCTGTAAAACCAAATGAGATAAAAATTCATGCGTGGAATTGATGCAGACTTACATTGTTGGAAAAAGTGGATGTGCAGCTGCTGGACACCTTATGCTGGCTGTCACACTCATGTGGACTACAGCAGTCCTCGTTTTCTGACTACTGTACAGAGCTTAGTATTCAGTGCTAATTTGTCTGCAACAGTCAAACTGTGGTTGCCATGAACTTGCTAGTCAAATGTGCAACTGAAGCAGAAAGAAATAGCTTTTTTTTAATTTATTTTTTATGTATTGGATCTGATGGTGGAGAACAAGTTCGTAGTGAATTTCTTAAATAATAATGGTGGAAAAGAATGGTGACATTCTGTTATTATACACTCCCTTTTAGGTGCTGTAATTAGCTTGTTCTTTGCCCATTTCTTGCTTAGTTACTACCTATTCTGTTCCAATTCACCTGAACTTCCACAAACAGTTTTCTGATCTCTCAGCCTGGTACTTCAACTAGTAATGAGTCCCACGGTATTATTGCTTTAATGCCCAGCTCTTCACCCTAAACATTGTATATATTTCTCCTTCTTTTCTTTAGTTTTTCTCCTTATTTTCCTTAGTTCCTGATATTTAGGTTTAGGTCTTAGGCCTTATGTAACTGCTCTTGTGTTGTACTTTAATTTCTTGAGAAGGAAAAAGATGATGTATAGGTATCAACTATTTTTAATGAAAGTGGTTCCTACAGCAGGCACAAGTCAGCTTACAAGCTGTTTTGAAAGTGATGTTCTCACAAATGCCTCACGAGTTTTTTGGGGTATTGCTTGATTTTTAAGTTCACTTGAGTGTGCAGTAGATGCCATGTATGTTCATATCTGTGTTAGTAATTTGATCCAGCAAAAATACTTTGTGAAACGGTATCTATAGGCAAAGCATGCTTGTTTTCAGCAAGCTCTGGGCTTGTTAGAAGTAAACTTTTGCGTTCAGTCTATTAACACCTGCTACAGTATGCTAAGAAAGTGTTGTACTTTTGGTAAGCAACAAAATGATGCTGCCATTAACAGTGAAAATATGCTTGTTAGGAGAAAACTGATTCTGAGATAGAAGGATCTATGTGTGCTGACCACTGATACTGAATTAATTCTGAAAATCACTGAGAATGTATTAATGGACTGTCCTTCGCCAGTAAGAAGTGTACATGAAATTCTAAGTTCTTTCCACTGGGTGGCATTGCAAAACAAAGTATGATATAGAGGCATATAACATGGGGTTTCCCAAGATAATGTGTTGATAAGATTAGTTTACATATCTTGCAGTGTTTTGAAGTCATTGTGATATGTTCAGTAGAACATATGAAAATGCGGAATTATTATTTCACACATTTTCCACTTTTTTATCAAGTTCTACTGATCATAGAATCATAGAACTGCTCAGGTTGGAAAAGACCTTAAAGATCATTGAGTCCAACCACAGCCTAAACACACTACCCTAACTCTAACATCTCTCTGCTAAATCATGTCCCTGAGCACCACATCCGAACGGTTTTTAAACACATCCAGGGGTGGTGACTCCACCACATCCCTGGGGAGCCTATTCCAGTGCTTAACAGCCCTTTCTCTAAAGAAGTTATTCCTGATATCCAGCCTAAACTTACCCTGGTGCAACTTGAGGCCATTTCCCCTAGTCCTGTCACCTGTGACCAGTGAGAAGAGACCAACCCCACTCTTCCTGTAAGCACCTTTCAGATACTGGAAGAGAGCAATAAGGTCTCCCCTCAGCCTCCTTTTCCCCAAGCTGAACAGCCCCAGCTCCTTCAATCTCTCCTCACAGGGCATGTTCTCCAAGCCCTTCTCAAGCCTTGTTGCCCCTCTTTGGACCTGCTCCAGCACCTCAATATCCTTTCTGTACTGAGGTGCCCAAAACTGAACACAGTACTTGAGGTGAGGCCTCACCAATGCTGAGTACTGGGGTAGGATGAGTTCTTTACCATACCATTCCTGATGCAAGCCAGGACCTCCCTATTCATTTAAAGTATGAGTCTTTTCAGTGGTTTTTATGCAGAGGAGATATTTTTTTTTTCAGTGCAGGATAATAATAAGGTCTGATTAGGCTAGGAATATTTTGTTCCTTTCATTGATTCTTATGAGTTGCTTTGTACATTTTCCTTTTGTTTTTAAGTAGACTTGGTTTTAGTGAAAATCGTGGCTTAATTAGCTGGGAAATATTTTGAGTCAAATTATTTTTTCAATCATGGAGCTGGTGACATACAATTCTTGACAAGTGACATAACTTTGCTAGTCTGAAATACCTCACCTTACTGCAGTTGTTGGGTAATAATACTGAAAGCTGAGATTTAATTTATGTATACATTCCTTCTCTTTACTGGTATGATAGAGTATGAATTAATGTTCTTTCGTTTCTGTAGTGCATATTTGTTTATCAGAAATTGGAATAAGGCTGTGTATTATTCTGTAGGAGAAGCTGTCGTAAATTGCTTCTTGTTAGTTGAACTCAAAAAGTTGGAGCTATTGAATTAGTCCGTCCTAGATTCAGTTCCTTTTTTAAAAACAAGCCAAAAAACCCTTATGTGAATAAGCTGATTTTCTCATTAAGTATTTCTTTTTTTTCTTCTCATTTTATTAGCTTCTATTTTGCCAGATCTGTCCTGTGTTAATTTTTCACATTTTTTCCAAGGACTGTCAAGAAAACTTGAACTGGGAAGGCTGCAAAAAGGAAGGAATGTAACTCCATAGTATAAAATCTCCTATAAACTATCTGAGCACATGATATGTGAAGCAGATGGCATTTGTGCACAGATTTTACTTTATCACAGAATGAGCCTCAAATAATCTAATGATTTATTGGCAGAGATATGTATATACAGGATACATTCTGTAAGGTGTTGATAACCATATTTGAAATGTTACGTGGAAATCCAGTACACATTTGTCTGCTTTCTGGGTTTAAAATCACATTTTGTATAGTTTCTGACTTCTATTTATTAAGAGTTAATTGCATAATTCATCTTAAGAGATTTGGATCTCTTTTTACCAACTGCTTATTATGCAGGGCTTGTCAGAACAACCAGCTGGAAAACTCAAGGACAGGGACTTTGTTCATGTTCTTTCACCCTTTATAGAGTTTATAATCTTACAGCTAAGCCATGGTGTATTGTTCCAAAAAATTTTTTAAAAAGTTCTGAATTGCTTTAGGAAGCAGCCAGTTTTAACTGTTTACAATATTTACATATATTTTAGTTAAAATTGTAGCAGCGATGTGCCTGTGGGGAGGGAAGGGTAGAGGGCAAAATAAGACAACCTTAGCTTTTCTGTGTTGGAAACACTTAGATGTTTCAGCATGTGAACTGTAGTTCCTGACTATAAGTGTACCTGTCTATGCTGAAAGAAGATGATATGTGCTTGGTTTCACTGGAAATAATTATCTTGGGTTATATTTGTTTTAGTCTTTAATTGTTTACAGAACATTCACATCACCTTTCGTCTTGTTAGGAAAAATATCTGTGGTAAAGACTGTTTGTCTGAAAAGCTTTAAAACACATTTTCATAACACAACTTTTTTTTTTTTTTACAGTGTAATTTAATAAAATAAAGTAGGAAATTGGAGTGGGGTAGCATCTTTCACATTATGGCAGATATATTTTCTTAACTCTTTTTTTTTTAACATTGTAGCTTTTTTCTCCTAGCCATGTCTTAGGAAGGAGTAATTATTAATTGCAGAGATGCTGAAATCTCTCCATTGTGGTTAATATGAATAATGAGTTGAGTTGAGTGGGATTAATGCTCTTGGTTTGCAAGCATCAACAATGATTAGGAGACTAATTGCTAATTATGCCGTCATTTTACAAACATTTTATACAGTATGACTGGAATATTTATTCTTAATTAATCAGTATGTCTTGCATAGTTTTCTATGACCCCTGTTAATAGGCATTATCTCTAATGGGATCAGTTTTGAGCCCATAGTGATTATCTGATTGGTGATATGTGTTGTGATAGCTATTCAGTGGAACTCGTCATTTTGGAAAATGAACTACAGTTTGAAGTAATCATTGCAATAAGTAGAATAAAATACTGCTTCTTCAGTAGGTTTTGAATGTGTGCTAAAGGATGGTGTAAGGAGTCCAAGATGAGGACTGCTGGATAGAGTTGTGAATGGTTCCAGTGAACATGGTGTGCAGATTACTTTGCTGTGTTTCTGAGCAGAAAAAGAAAACTGTGGAAGTTGTAAAAGTGGTAATTAGAATAACTGATGTGACCTTAAAATCATAGAATTGTTTCAGTTGGAAGGGAGGCTTAAAGTCGTCTAGTTCAACTCCCATGCAATGAACAGGGGCACCTATAGCTCAGAGCCACATCCAGCCAATGTCTCCAAGGTCGGGGCATCCACTGTCTCTCTGGGCAACCTGTTTCAGTGCCTCACCACCCTTACTGTAAAAGAAGAAATCTGTCTTGTATCCAAAAAACCTTCTTTCTTATATCCTTCTTATCACTTTGTTGGCCTCCCTTTACTGTGGGTCTGAAGCTTACTCATCATGGGCAGACAGTTTACTTGTAACTTTCTGAAGGATTTTTCTTGTTATGTCAAGTTTGAAATAAACTTCTTACAGAGAAACTATGGATCCTGGAATGTCTGTAGTGGAGACCGACTAGTTCTAGTCTGTTGGAGACCATTTTAGAAGGATATGCTAGATCTTTGCCACTGTCTTCACTTGAACTTGGAGATTTTCTGTATTTTGAGATGTTGAAACTACTCAGTCTCTGAATAAGTGCAGAGTAGGAAGAAGGAGTTGCAGCTAGTTTAAATAACTTGCTTAGCTTTATGCAGATAATTCCAGTTAAGATTAATGCTAGCTGTGGAGAAGTTTTCAGTTTGCTCAAGTGGGTGGCTGTAAGGAGCATGCTGGCCTATCCTGAAGAAGGCACTATTATTAGAGAACAGCCATTCTTTGCAGACTCCTTCAGATAGAGAAAACTTGCAGTGAAATTTTGATGGTTTCTTGGAGGTTGCTGTAGATTTCTTCAGCTTCAGTGAAGGTGCTAGGCACATACTTTTTCAGTAAAGACCATGTACTAATTATGCTTAATTGTTAAAGTGTCTTAATTGTTTGCTTTGCAGTTGTTGATAGCATCATTCAGAGGTTAAGATTATGAAATTCACATAGTTAGAAGTTATTTCTTTTGTCCATTGTTTGCTTAGGATTATGGCTGAGCAGAATTGTTTTGTTTTCTTTAATGCAGTATATGTATTGTCGTCTTTACAAGTAGACCTAAAAGTACATTTTACAATATTCTTGCTTTGTGCTTCCATTTTGTGAGGGCATTTGAAAAATAGAAATACCTCAACACATACTGGGAAGAGTCAGTGTAGGTGACTATAAATGGTAATGGTTATGATGTTACTGTGGTGAGTGATCGTGGTGACCTTCAGCGTGCAGGACCTGCTTTCCGAGTTCATAGTGATATTGTTTATTGTTTAACTATATATGCATAATATGTTTTTCTTCAAATAAACTAGGCCTATGGGCTGTGGATGGATGAATTATTTTAAAATTATTAATTTAAGCATTAACTTATTAAATTATATATTTAGAAATAGTGTTCAAATAATTTCTCTCTCTTTGTCTTCTAGCTGTAGCAGAAGTGAAACTTCGTGATGATCAATATACCCTTGACCACATGCGTGCTTTTGGCATGTATAATTATCTTCACCTTGACTCCTGGTACCAGGATAGTGTTTACTACATTGACCAATTTGGAAGGGTCATGAACTTGTCAGTGACTCTGGTAAGCAGAAACTTATTTTTAAAATAATTGAATTTGAATAGGCGTAGACTGACAAGGTAGAAAACAGATCAAGGAGATTCCAGATGCAAAACTGGAAGGGAAGCTACTGCCAGAAAGAGAGGTAGATTGACAAAAATGGGGTTTGCTAGTGGGGATGAAAGGATTTTAAATGAAAATTTCTGAATTTTTTTGTAAATGGTATTTTACTAGTATTGCACTGTATTAATACTACATGTTATTCCTTCATGGGGAGGCTAAACATATGGTCTCAAGCTGAAGAAAAGAGCAGATACTTCTTATGCAATTGCCAGAGGTTTCTCAGCTGTTTTGTTTGATGTTTGCTAATTTGAAAATCCAATCAGTGTAGACAGAAGGAGAGAAAAGCTGTGTGATTTAGAATTATAAATGAAAGCACATGTAGACTAATAGCTTAATCTGTGCATGGCAGGTTGGAGGCAAAAAGCACTTGTGGCTCTGGGCAAATTTGAAATAGAGAATAAGCAAGACCAAGTCAGAAGAAGTTCTCTGCTTTTATACTGATAAAATTCACTGCTTTAAGTCAATTTTTTCGAGGCGTTTGAATGCCTAAGTGCCCTGATTCCACTGCAGAGCCATTCTTTCTTTTTGAGCTGAGAAAACATGGCTGCATGGGTACCGTCTTTCTGGTATATACTGTTGTAGTCCTTGCTTGTTAAGGAATAGAAGACTTAACCATGGCAATTTTACAGCTATCACAATGTCTTCTTAGCTCTGAATTTGTAATTTAGAATAAGATTAATTCACTGATGATTTTGACTTGTACCCTTTTGATTAATAAGGGTGTACTTACAGTTTTTTTACCAATAAGTATGTTTTTTTGTTGCTGTTTTCATGATGATTTGACTTAATCCTTTTGAATCAAATACATCTTCATCTATCAAGAATGAAAAGAAGTCCAGAATTGTATATTAGCTAATTTGAATAACAGTGCTTCATTTATAACCAGTTATTAGTCTCCCTGGAGACTTTCAAGGCAAGGCTGGATCAGGCCTTGGGCAACCTCATGTAGCTGTGTTATCCCTGTTCATTGCAGGGGAATCAGTTTAGATGGCCCTCAGATGTCCATTCTACCTCTAGAGATTCCATGATTTTATGATTCTATTAAGATTCTATGTTGAGAAAGGTAATAACATGCAGATACTTCCCAAGATACTAACTGATTCAAGGCAGCTGTTAGATTTTTACTGTCAAGAGAAAAATTTTTAAGAAAGTTACATTTTGTTGATGTACTATTGTGCTACCAGAAGGTCAAATAAATGGCTGCATGTTGTTTCCTAATCTTTAGTACAGTGCTGTTTTGCAGAATAAATGTATTTGCACGTGTATAAAGAGGAATTTCTGTTCAGAAACATCAACAAGGCTTCTCTTCTCAAAAGTGCCTGTGCATGTACTAGTGAAATCTATGTTATAAATAATATTGTTTTAAGTAAGTACAGTTTACAAGTTAACAGAAGGCACTATTGTACTGAATTCTCTTTAGCTGATGATGAAGCAGGTTAATATGCTTATCCCAAATCTGAAACTGAAAGATGTTTTTTTTTAACAAGTAATTTCATGTCGTTCTGATACCTGTTTTTCCTGCAAATTTCATTTTTGTTTAGAGGTTTGTTGCCGTTATACTTAAATGACAAATTCACCTTGCAGCTTTGGTGTTTAAGAAGAGGTCATCTGTTAATGTTATGTTGTGATGCCCAAAACTGCACTCAGTGGTTGAGGTGAGGTCACACCAGCACAGAGCAGAGTGGAACAGTCCTGTCTCTTGCCCAACTGGCAGCGCTGGGCATGATGTGCCCCAGGGCTTGGTTGGTCCTTTTGGCTGCCAGGGCACACTGCTGACTTGTATTCAACTTCAGTCAGCCAACTCCCTTGCCATTGGGATACTCTCCTGCCTCTCATTCCCCAGCCTGTACAAAGTCAGGTTTGCCCTCTTCCAGGAATGGAATCTGGCACTTGCTTGTGTTCAGCTTCATACAGTTGATGATTGCCCAGCTTTCTAATTTGTCAGCAGCTCTCTGCAAGGCCTCTTTATTCTCGAGTGTCGACAGTTCCTCCCATTTTAGTATTACATGTACACTTAATACTAGTGAGCATCAAAAGGAAGATTATTGTAAGAGCATTTTCTTTCTTTTAGGTTGTAGGCTTTGTGATATGAAGACTTTTTTAATTAAAGTTTTCAGAATTGTTGACTCCTGTCACCCCTCTTCAGTGTTGATAAATCTAATGTGGGCTTTAGAAGATTAAATGATTGACAGTTGATAGTTTTTTAAAACAAAATTATATCCATAACTAATTGAAGCTTACTGTGATGATTCACTTGAAGGCTGTCAGAAGTGTGGTCTTCTGTAGTGTTGCATAGCATATCCCTGTAATTTATAGTGTTGGGCCTGAAGCTTTTTCTTTTCACAGTTCACATTTTTCATTCCTATTCACAGTAGTCATACAACTTGTTACAGTGGAATACTTTATTTCAGAAGATACTGCCTTTCAGTAAAACCTTAAGATATTCTAGTAGAAGATGAGAATGTTGAAAGTGCTCAGGTGTGGAGTGTGTTTTTTCTTTCTTTGTTTATAATTCTTTCATTCTCCCTTCCTGAATGTGTTCTAAATTAGGTGAATAATTGAAGGGTTTTAGCAATGCAGCTGAATCTACAGAATGACCCTGAATGCTACTAGTAATTATAAAATCTAATTTTCATCTTTTCTACTGCAGATTTCAGAATTGCCCTTGTGCCTTTTCTTAGGGAACAGTAGTCTCTAACACAAATTCAAGTAGACCCAAAAGACAATGGGGCAGTTTGTCATCTGATCTTTTTTACTGATGCTTATTAAAGTGGTACTTATCCAAATTCAGTTCTTCTTGCCTAACTTTGAACATGTTCTAGATGCATATCTGATTTGAATAACATTTGGAAAATATGATCGATTTGAAATTGTCTATAATCCAATAGTCTCAAAAGAAAGTGTATGTCATGCTTGCATGCACGAATGTGCTCTTTCTGTGTTGTATATATGTGCACAATTGAGTGAGAAAGAGAGTTAAGGTTTGTTTTAGTTTAGAAGTCCTTGTAAATGAACTTTTTTAGTACAATTCTATGGTTTTTATTTCATTCAAGGTCTCCAGGTTCTTATTAGAATTACAATTGTGTGAGGTGAATGATAAATTATACAGGAATGTTAGGAGAAAAGAAGTAAAAGTTTTTTAAATGAAAAATGTAAATTAGTACTGTGAATTTGAAGGAAAAAAATAAAAAAAAGGTGTTGAAATACCAATTATAAAACAGTTATGTTTTCAGTAAACAGATTGAATGCTAAAATTCTTCCACCTTTTCCTCATATGTGGAAGTGATGCTTGCCTACCTACATTTTTCCCAATAGGCTCAATTATGTGAACTGGTGAAATTGCTGTTGAGGTTTGTTGTTCATTTTTCTGCAATGGTGAAATTGATTAGAACTTCGTGGTAATGGTAATGGGGAAACGGTTGGACTAGATAATCTTGTAGGGCCCTTCCAACCTTGTGATTCTGTGATTCATAAAGCGACTCTGCTTATAGGACACTGCTCTGCAAAAGCCAAGAGAAGTTTTCAGGCTACCTACAGATTTGACAGTTTATGATAATCGCCTTTGTGCCTCAATGTACTTCTCATCTTCCACGTGGGTTACCATTTCTGATGGAACAGGAAGACTATATTTAATTAAGTCAGGCAAGCGTGGAAACAGTGTATCAGAAAAGTGGGAGGTAAGTCTTGAAATGACACACTAAAGAATTGTACATTTACCGAATAATTCTTACTCCTGCCTTATATAATATGAGAATCACACGCATATAATGTTATGAAAAATTAAGCTTTCAGTCTTAACTCTATGGCATTGATATAGGATTGTGTCCAAGCACAAATATCATGTGAATTATTTCTTTATGTGAAAAAAAATCTGTATAATTCAAATGGTTGAATGGAAACAGCCTTTTGACTGGAAAAGAATCTGTCTATACAGATTCGCTAAACAGCGTGAGTGTTTCTGAATAGGTGATTACACACCTGTCAAGCTGAACTTACAAGAAGCATTTTCCCTTTCCCTTCTCTATTTTTATGGGTCAACCTAGGTTTTCCTTCCACTATCACTTATTGTTAATTATTTCCTCTGACCTGTGGAGTAAAAAATATTTTTTTAAATGCTTGAAATTACTGTCAATCAAGCTAAATGCTACTTTTCATTTTAAGTTAGGGGGCTTCTAGATTGCTTTTGCTGATGTAATGGCACTTGAAGTGTTCACCATTTAATTTATCCTGTCTTAAAAGTATGTCCATGGTGACTAGAATAAAACTAAGAAAACTGATGATTAAAAAGCTTTTATAATTAACCCCGAAGGCTTTATGCAGAGTAGGTATAATCTAAATTGTAATATTTCCACATCTCTGGGAGAGAAAATTTTCATGCTGTACACTTAGCTCTGGAAAACTATTGGTGCTTAGTATTTTTTATTTAACTTTGTGGTTGTAACATTTCTGATTATTAAATTGTTTATGAAATCGTTTATTTTAAAGCATCTTGAGCTTCAGCTACTGTTTTGGTCTGTTGTTTCTCTTCATTTTGAAAGATGAATTTGATAGTAAATTGCCACATTTTTCATGCAACTGCTTAATTAGAAGATAGTTTTCTACACAGTCAAGGAGTCTTTAATATTGGCAGAAAGTCAAGTGTATACCTGAAGTGAAGGATTTCAGCGTGGTGGCATAGCTCCTTCCCCTCTACAGTTGGAGAGTTCAGACAAAAGGAAACTGTTTATCCTCTGCTTTAGTGCAGACATTCTTGTAGAGTTTTGTGCTTTATCTAATGGTCCATTTCAACAATTCTGTAATATAAATAATAATACAAATACTTCAGAACAGTTTTTTGATAGCCAAGGGAGGAAGCACCAGAAATACATAAAATAGTTCTGTTAGAAGAGAACTTCAGGGAACATCTAGTCCAACTGCTTCAGAACTAACCAAAAGTTGATGTGATTTGTGGCAAGCAAATTTTAATTGACTTAATGTTCATTAAAGCCTTTCACTAATTTTTGAGTCTTTTAATTTTAACTCATTAACATTTTACCACCATTTTGTCTTCCAGATTGTGTTTAATGAAGAACTAGGCAGTCCATTTATTATAGTACACAGTGTTTCATTTGTAAAATCTGATAAACATTCAGTAGCTGTGCTGCTGCTTAGGGTAGAAAAAGATGAATTGGATACAAAAGGAAGTGGATTTCATATTACTTTGGAATGGGTTACATTTATGGAGATGAACAAAGAGGGTAAGTGTTCTATATTTATGTTATTGGTGGGTAAGGGGAAAAAAAACTAAAACTGAACAAAAACAAAAAAAAAATACTGCAAAAGAGAAACAGCTATTATGCTTTCATTCATTGTTTTAAATGTTGATTGTTCCTCAATTTCTGATGTTTGCATCCCAACAAAACTTATCAGATTTTAAATTCATTTTGAATTCAAGTTCTCACTTGTAGACCGACAGTGTGACAAACTTTGGAAGACAGGAAGGGATAAACTTCTGCATGTGTGTAGTTAAGGTATTTAGAAAACAAGCTTAGAACACAACTTTGTGACATTATGAGATGAAATTCTCACTTAGCTCTGTCTAGTAAAATCCAAGTTTAAAACTATTTCTAATTAATATCTCTTGTACTTTTCAGAATGCTGTATGAGTGGTTAATTTCCCAGTAGAACGTAGACGTACTTGATTTGGTCATCTGTCCAATCTGAGGTCATCTGTTGATGCAGGTTCTCCAGCTGCCTGGAGCCTAATAACCGTATAGACAAAATCTTGCACTGCCTTGAATTAGAATGACTATGTCTATTCTACTAATAGCTCCCTGCTTACACTTCCTTACAGAGAAGGGAACTTTAACCAAACCAGAACCAGAACTGAACAAGGACCAGAATTACACTGCAGACTGGTTATTGTTCCTTACTCTATTTCTAAACTAATTTTTAGCATGTAAGATAACTTCTTAAGGGCACCCAAATTATACCTGGTTTATCCATTATTGTCTGTATTGTACTGTGACATTGGTATTTCTATAAACTTAACACTGAGGAGAACCTGGACAACTTTGGAATGCAAGAGTGGTATAGAAGAATTTTTGCCATCATGATCTGGTCTTGTCTCTAATAAATTCCCAGTATTGTTTTTTTTTCTTTCTCTTTGTTTCAAGGAAAGCTGTAGTCACAAGAACAGCAAATTCTTTCACTCAAGAGGTGAAAGATATATGTGAAAAATCAAACCTTTATTAGAGATAATATTATCACCTGTCAGAATTTTATCATATTGTTAGTTAATTGCTAAAAATCCATTTGTGCAATCTGTTGTTACAAAGAGTTGATCAAATACTGAGGACTCTGAGTCCAGTTAGGCTTTAATTAAAGATCAGCAGACTCTAGAACCTATCACTTTAGCTGTGTTTTAAGTCATTGGTACTCATATTTTAGGGAGCACAGTCCTAGATGCCAGTCGCTGACAACTAGTATCTCCTCAGCTTTTGTAAAACACAGGCCTTCAAAAGTGAAGGCAGGCATTTTCCATTATGGGTAAAGTGTTATCAGAAGCTATGTCGTTGTTTCTCAAACTCTTATATCAGCTCTAAAAATATTTGGAAGGCCTGTTTCTACAAAGACTGAGAGTAGTCTTGTGAATTGCTGGGCTAGCTGTAATTAAAGAAAACATCACAAGAAAAAGGAACAGTGTTAAATTAATTTTAGGAACTACATATATACCAAAGTCATTGAAAAAGAGATTGCCTTTTAAAGTACTGTTATTTAACTTGTAGGATTGCTTAGCATTTTTTAAGTGTAATGAAGTTCTTGTACAAGAATTTCATCCCCTATAAAAATATTACTGCTCAGATTTTTTTTCTTCATTTTATAGATGAACATAGGTATGAAATCTACAAAAGGAGAATTTTACAGGGAAAATCAGTCCCCCATTATGCATCAATAGAGCCAAGTGGAGATGGTCTAATGATTATTTCCTATAAACCATTCAAATTTGTACAAGAAAAGGAAGAAATTTTAGAAGAAAACGACGATAAGAAAACAAAAAATGAAAAGAAAGGTAAACTTTACTTGACAGTTGATAGATTGTTCTCTGTTTTGGCTAAGAAAAGAGCTTGTTTGGAAATCCTAGTAAATGTTAGTCTTAATATCTGCCTGGAATGTTGTTTTTTTTTTTTTCTCCCTTGATCTATTTATTTAATTATTTATTTATTTTATGGACAGATGGACTTTAATGCATTTGTTTTCTTCCTGGAAAGTTATATTGTGCACAAGCCTATGTGGGAAACACTGTGACACAGGAGGCACATAAAGGATTTCTTTGACACAAGGGTAAAGGCATTTTACCAAGACAACTGTACTGATTATTTGCTAACAGTTGAGTTGTTTAGACAAAAGTTAGCTGCCTAAATTCAAGCATCTAGCTGAAGTACTCAAATGAAGTAGTCTTCATAGATAAAATAAGGAGATAACACCCAAACAGTTGGGAGTGAAGCTCCCCCAAGGATTTGTTCAGCAGAGAGGTCTCCCTGATGTGTAAAATACTCTTTCCTTTCAAATAGCAGTAAAAAATTGTGTGTTTGTTTGTTTAAGAGTGAGAATCTTGTAAAGGTCTTCGTCAAGAAGGAAGTTTAGGACAAAAAAAAGCTGATATCAGCAAAAGACTGTTTTTCTTCTGTTAAACCAGAGCAAAGCGAATAAACTTAAATTTTAATCGGAAATGTCACTCAGTTCTGGATATATGGATATTTATGTTACTGCATTGAGTTATTTCCGGTTTGACTTCTGTTTCTGATTATGAGAGGTTCGTTACTGAACCTATTTTAACTGAATAATACCAGCACAATACCAGCTCCAAACAGAGTTCACTTAATGCGTGTGTGTGCACATATGTTGTTTCCCAACTCAGGAAGGCCATCTGTGATGCCTAGAGCAGCGAGATCTTATGATGGCACAGAAATGTAATGTCAGAGAAAGTACTGAAACGTGAGCTTTGATTTCAGAGGGAAGTCTAATTCCTCTTTAAGAAAGAGTTTGTCTTTTCAGAAACCTACTATAGGCTGTCGTTTTAGTTGCATGGTTCTATAGAACTGCAGGCAAAATAGATAGCAAATAATGAAACGATACACTGGCAGTAGAACTCTGACTTTTAGAAGAGATTACAACAATATATGAACTATTAAGGTGGCTATGTTACTCACTGTTGTTTTGGCTTTTTCTTTTGTTCTTTCCTGTTCTGTCCTATATGTGCTTTATTGCTAATAAGGTAGGCTAGAAAGTAGTGCAAAGGGGAAAAAAAAAACCATCTCGGACATTTGGTTTGGTCTCATTCCTTTTTCTTATAAATTAAGACCAGATACAGTCTGTGTCAAAGGTAAGAATTTTAAGGGTTATCACATCTCAACAGTTTCTGTGAATCATATTTGTAGCATCTGTGACTATTCTACTTCAGACAGAAATTTGTGGTAACAGGCAGCAGCGTAAGAGTACTTCCAAAGCATCAGCTGCTGACACGATCAACCAAATATTGAACTGTGACAATGTGGAGAGCTTCTAAAGCATTTCAGAAAATGAGTCCATCCAAAATGTGTTTCTCCTCTAAATCTGAGGAAATTTTAAAAGAAAATGAATACACTAGTAGTTATGTTTCCTGTGAGCATATTTTCACTACTAATCATGCTGTCACAGCCTTCTTTATGGAACAGAATAATTTCAGTTGGAAAGCACCAAGTCCATGTCCAAGTCCAACCGTCAGGAGTACTTTGGGGTCAGTCCAAAGTTAAAAAGTATTAAGAGCATTACTGAAATGCTTCTTAAGTATGGGCAGCCGCAGGGCAGCAGCCACCTCTCTAGGAAGCCTGTTCCCATGTCTCACTACCCTCTCAGTAAAAACTTTTTCCTAATTCTTAGTGCAGCTTTGAGGCACTCCCATGTGTCCTGACATGAGATGAGCACCTCTCCACTTGCCATTCTCAGGAAGATGTAGAGAAGTGTAACTTCTGGCAAAATAGATGAAGAAAAAACGTTCACATTTCATGTTTCTAAATAGCTTATACTCCTAAGTATGGAGTAGCTTGTCATAACTGTCGTACTACTGGTGTCTGTTTAACTGAGTTATTGATTACTAATGCTTCAGTGTACTGAAATACACTTTTTATATCAATCTCATAAGGCTGTAATAACTGTAGAGTAATATCTAATATCCATTGGATAACTCCATCAACATATTAGAGTACAGACATTAACAGAAGTTGTTTTCCAGATGAGTGACACAAATTAACTTGATTGTTTAAAAAAAAAGTTCCTAATAATCAGCATGTATTTAACTTCTACTGCAAACATTTTTTTTTTAATCTCCATTCTTTCCTAAGTCTCAATTCTGTCTCATCCAGCATTACATGCTGTAGAATCTAGGACATTTTTAATCTAGATGGTATTTTGCTGTGTGTTTTCAATTGTAGACCCTCTCTATTACTGGCAACAGACTGATGATGATCTGACAATAACAGTTCACATTCCTCAGGACATCACGAAGGATGACATAAAAGTACACTTTTCCCCTGACAACATATGTGTTACATTGAAGGACCAGCCTGCTCTGATGGAAGGAAAATTATATTCATCTGTGGACCATGAAAGCTGCACTTGGATAATTAAAGAGAACAAAAGGTGTTGTATATGATTTTAAGATTTACTATTGCTAGGAATTGATTTCAAAGTGTGTGTCATACCTGGCTTCTGGGCCTCCTGGGAATTGACTTTATTTATTGCTAGACACTGAGTTTGTCGTTTCAAGCATTTACCTTCTCTGCTGAAAATTGCTCACTGGCTTCTGCAGTTCTCAGTTCTGTTTCTTTAGCTCATTATGAAAGTAATTCCTTCTTATAGTTAGTTACTTACGAAGTTACATGACAAGCTGTTTTATACAATGACATAGAACAGCCTTTTCAAATTAAAAAAAATATTTAAAAAATAAGTTGTATGTATAACTGTCTTTCATATTGTCCTGATATCAAAGCAGTAAATTCAAGGCTTTCCACAAGCATAAATGTGTTTTATTTGTTTTATTTGGCTTTGAGAAATCACTTGTCCTTCCTCTGGGTTTGTCTGTATTTTATTTTCTTTTTAATGAATATTTTCAGTTAATATAGTTTATTTTTTATAAGGCAAATTCTAATTGTTTCTGTTGTATGGTTTTCATTAGCAATTCAGTTCTCAAATCTACTTTCAGAGCTGTTTTTTGACTGTCATCTGAAAAAGATTCATGTATTACTTGTTGCCTTCTGTTTGCATTTTAGCTTGGAAATTTTTCTAATTAAGAAAAATGAGGGACCACGATGGCCAGAGCTAATAGTTGGTGACACAAAAGGGGAGTTCGTTATGGATTCTTCCCAGTGCACTGAAATAAGTGAATCTCTGATGCATCTGACTTCTGAAGTAATGGTAAGAAGTTGAAAATGAAACATTTAACATATTTGCATATTTGTGTATTAATTTTTCTTGATGTCCAAATGACACAGTTCTTCAGTTCATGTACTGTTCAGAATCCTAGACTACATTCAGTTTTGTCTGAGATTGTTAACTAATGTTACTAGAGTTATGACTGTGTTCTGAACTGTGATATGATCATAGGGGACTGAATTTAGCATACATAATAGTGTCTCTGCACCAAAATATAGAAGTCTAATAAAATTGCAAAACAGATTTTGTCCCACCACTTGTCATGGGCCAATTTAAAAGCAGTTAATTGAAGTAATTTTTAAGGATGTCTGTTTCTTGTTTATCAGTAGATAAGTAAATAAGATCAATAGTATGTTGTTTTTCTAGAGAATCTGTGCTTATGTTAACTGAGTGTAAATGACATACTTTGTTAAGTTTTTGCTTTTTGTAAAGGTGTGACTCATGAACTTTCTGGCATGTGGTTATAGAGAAAGTCTTTACTTAAAATATAATTTTTAACTGCTGTTTGTTTAATACTTAACATTTTGGTTTAATTAAGAATGGGCATCTCATCTAAAACGTGAACTGTGACTCTCTCTGGATCTTGATTTATTACTTTTGGATTACTACTTTTTTGAAGAAGGCTGGAAAAGTAAAAAAAAAAAAAAAAGTAAATTCTGTTTAGTGCTTAAACTGATTTCACTCCTTTCTCAGATGCTATTTGTGGGCAAAATACTGTAGTATATCTTCTAAACTTCAAATTTTTACTTTTGCAAAAATGTTCTAAGATGATTTTTGTTGCAGCTTTTCTGCTTGTGTGCAGTAATTATCACATTAGAAAACAAAAATAATAAAAACCCTGGGAAGTTGTTTGTTTAAAGTAAATGTTCAGTGAAATTTGTGCTATATATGTGTACTAAAAGCATGGATTCTTTTCAGTCATCTCAAGTGCTTGTGATAATGCTGTTTACCTGAAAGCTTCTTTTTGAAAGCTTCCTGATAAGACCAATAAATCATAATGTTAGGCAGAGGAGAGTTGAACCCCAGTGTTTATCCTGCCTTGCATATATATGATGCCTTTCATGTTTTCTGTCATTTAAGGAACTTTCTTTGTCATTTCTTCCTGTCAGTTTTCTTTAAACTTAGGTTGTCATAGTATCCAAATGCAGGGAAACGAAGACACATAAGTAACCCCTGTGCTGAGCTCCTTTTACTTTGTATACTGATTCAAAATAATAGTTCTTACTAATCAACTGAATGAGAGAGAGAGAGAGAGAGACTCAGATTTTAAGTATACTTAATTGACCTTTTTTTTCAGAATCCAGATCCTGAAAAAGAAAATCCACCTTGTAATGCGCAAGAATTAGAAGAATGTGATGCTTTTCTTGAAGATGGCGCAAGTTTGTGCAGATTTGATGGTAATACCTTGAAGGTTACTCATGTAGTAAGTGCTGCAAATTATTACTGAAATACTTTAAAATATTCATTTTCTGATATCACAGGTGCACTCTTTTATCAGAACAAATCTTTGAAACTACATATATGATGGCTGAAACACAACACTAACTGTCTCACTGTGCTCACATCTGCTGTTCGGTCTCCATAAATGCTCAGTGAGCTTTGATTTCTGCCACTGGGCTCCATTTTTTTCTGCCTGGAGGAATTCAGAGATATACCTTTCCTTAATTCACGTTTTCATGTCAGACACCTTTTTGTCAGACTGCTCCTCTCCTGCCATCTGCTGTCACACAGCAACATGTAAGGGGATCTGCTTCTGGCACTGTGGGCTGACACTGTAAAATAGGAAGCATTACTTTCAATGTCATTTTGATATAAAGAGGAGGCTGCTCTTATTGTGATTTTAGATATGTATATATATTTTCACAAACAAGCTAAATAATGATAAAAAGAGTCCTTTTTTCTTGTTCCATACATCGTATTTTTCTTAGTAACTTTTCGTATAGCCTACTAGAAAGTTGCTTTTTTTTTTTTTTTTTGCTAAGTTACTGCTTTACTGTAGTTCAGACAGGACTTGATGTGGTCTATTGCTGAAAGGAAGAAACAAAATACTGCAGGTTAAGGTGATTTTTTTTTTTTCCGTTCATTTGTTTTTTTCAAGATGGCTCTACTAAGCTTTTTTTCAAGATGTCTCTAAGCACTGGTGTTGCAACTCATCACTACGTTGTGTCATTTAAAGTATGTATTGAACAACATCCTCCGTTGTACAGAAAATGTCATGGGTACAGAATAAGATTCAAAATCCTAATTTCCCTTCATAAAACTCTAGAAAAACTGTTGAGGATGCATCTTACAGATTGAGGTTTTAAGTAACCTTCATCAATTTGAAAAGATGTGTGCTCACTACTTTATGAGATAGTAGAAAGTTTGACACACCAGTACTATGCAGACCTTTTATTTTCACGTGCAAAATCAGCTATTGCAGCAGGCTCAATATCCTTAAAAACTATTATTACTCTTTCATGATGGCAAATTCTAAAACTTCTATATGTTTCATTTGTTAATTAATAAAATTAGTGATGTTGAATGCAAAGTATGTCTTTATTGATAATCTGTTTTTGTACAGACAAGAGAATATTTTGGAATTTAGGCTGGGAAGTCAGAGTATCGTAGTATTCAGCCTGTACATCAGTTTTCCAAATCTGCTTTTTGATAAGCAGTTGTCCTTAATGGTTATTTGTGTCACATACAAGGAATTTTTGCTTCCTCATTTGTCCACTAATTGTAGTATTTAGTTTGAAGGTAATTGGGATAGGTAGTTATGCTTGTCTTGCCTTGCTTACAATCATTCTTGTGAATATAAGTGCTTATTGAATGTTTTTGTCAGTCTAGATATGTTCGATGAATTGGGTGCTGATCTGAAATTTAGTAACTGTTTGATCGTGAGCAAGTAGAAAACTGTTGACATTTCTTAATTTTATTATTCTAATTTTTTTCCAGTGTTAATCAACTTCTTTTTTTTTTTTTTTTCTTTCATTTTTTTTGGCGTAGAGACAGTATTTCCTTCTCTCTTGGCCATGCAGAAAAACAGTTGTGATTAATGAGAGAATCGAAAGTTATAGGTTAGGGTCCTCCATCCTAGAAAAGCATTTCTACACAAAACACTCCTGTTTGCTTGCATAATGGACATAATGTTTCCTTAATTGTTACCCCAAGAAACAACTGTATGTGTTTGAAATATGTTTGCCACCTGTAGTGTATTGAACTGTTGATCAGCATAACGTGTTCAAACATTTTATCAACTAGCAAACATTAAGCTGTTGAATAAGTAACTCTGGCAGTGCATGTGACAGAATCTGTTATTCATGCTTTGAATCAATATTTTGTTTTTCTTTGTTTTCAGATTAATCTTGGAAGCAATCAGTATCTTTTCTCAGTTGTTGCGGATCCCAAAGAGATGCCTTGTTTTTGCCTAAGGCACGATGTTGATGCTCTTCTCTGGCAGCCCCACTCTGATCAGCCACAGAACATGTGGGAACACATTGCAACCTTTAATGCTTTAGGTAGGAAGTTGTCATATGGGTCATACTCATCTGAGACATCCTATTTGAATACTCAGTATGGCTTGTGTTGATATTTCACTTAATTAAATTTGAAGTAAAAGTTACTGTAATGTCAGGTAACAGAATGGTAGCTTAATTTTCGAAAGAGTAGAACATCAGAGGTGTTTGGGGAAAACAAGACTATTCAGACCATGTACAGGATGCAAGCACTGTACTGCACACTAATAAAGGAGAGCTCCTTGGATAAATGATGTAGTTTTAAGGATTTGTAAAAGCATGGTCAGCACCTTAGAAATAATCAGGGAAACAGCATCAGTTCATGGATGGCACATCTGGTTTTGTATGTGCTTATGGTAAGTGGTCAATAGAATTTTCCCATGTCATTGTCTTGGTTGATAAGTCTGAATAATTGGAAATGATTGTTTAGTGTTTATTCATTTACAAGAATTAGGAACATCAAATTATGTTGGTGCACAGCAGATTCAAAAGAAACTAAAAACTATTTCATATAGGCATCTTTATGCTATGAAACCTTCTGCCTTAAAACTTCGTGGATGGGGAGATCATAAATTAAAAAAAATAAAATCAATAATGATAGGAAAGATCAATTGAGAGCATAACTCTGTGAGCTGGCACAACATCAACATCAACTCAATTGATGTTGATGTTTTGCCAGTTCTGGTTCAAGAAGCCCCTGAAGTTTGAGATTACAGTGTGCCAGAAATACAAAAAAATGTGACTATGAAGAACCCTCAGTTGCTGTTGTGTCCTTGCACTCACACTTAGGAATTTTGTTTTAGCCATTGTTGGAAGCAGAAATAATAAGCTCAAAAGCAGAAAATACTGATTATATGTAGATACAAGAGTAATAATTGCTGTATCAGAGAAGGCAGAGTAGTCTGCCTGGCCCTGTGCTGTACCTATAAGTAATGAAGATAATCAGATTTCATTTTAATTAATCCAGTGCAGAATTTGTCTGCTGTGCCAATTACAGTCTTCATCTTCTCTAGGTGTGGACTTGACCTATTCTTTTAATAATGTCATGAGTGTGCCAGTTAGTTCCCTCCATCCCCTAAATGCGTTTTTTTGCCCTCATCACTGTTAGCCTGCAACTAAAACTAAAGGAAAGATAAGCTGTTTAATTGGATAATTGGATTTGTTCTGGGTTTTTGCAATGTATTTTGTTTTATATATGAATGGTTTATTAAAGTAGCATGTTATTTTCACTTAAGGCTGTATTAAGCTCTAAAGATTTTAGTTTTCTATCAGAAGAGATTAATTTCACTGTTTTTTGTTTACTTTGTTTCAAATTTCATTATACTGGAAAAAAATAGATTAAAGGACTAAGGTTTTAGGTTTTTTCATAGCATTGCTTGTTTCAGGTTTCTATGCAGAATTTTAAGTAATGTTCTCACAATGTTTTTCTATTGTTTTGAAAATAATTATATATTTGAGCTTTTTGTACCTATGGTGTTCTTTAAAAAAAAAATAAATGTTTGTTTACGTCTTTATCCCTATTTATAGTCATTTTTCTGTATTATATTGAAGTTTACTAACTAGATTACTTCATACTAACCTAGTTTGCCTCTTATATGCCAAAGATGATGTAAACTATCAGCTTGTTTTTCTGCAACCAAATTTTGAAGTGCTTTGCAAGAGCTAATACTAAAAATGAATATTTTCTGTGTTAACATTCGAATGCCTACATTATTAATTGCAGTGGCCAATAGTGGCTGTTGGTGTAGTGGCTCTTTCTGTTTTATTTTCTTTGATTTTTGGAATTGATTTTTAATTAGCAGTGCAAAGAAAATGAATGATTTTTTTTTTTTAATTTTACTTTCTCAGTCCAGGTTTTGGACAGAAACGTAAGAAGGAACAAAGGGAAACCTAAAAGATTAAGAATTTTTTTTCTCCAGATATCTGTTCTGTCAACTTTCTCTTGAAAAGGAAGTAAGGTTTGAATAGACATTTGGCTGATTACAAGTAAATTCTAATCATCTAGCACAATTTGAAGGAGCAGTGCTTGGCTCTTGCCACTTGTTGCTGCAGTTTGTTGAAGGAGCCTCTCTATGGATTATTTTGAGACAGTTGACCCATCTCAAGTTCTTGTGTGCCCTAACCCAACTAGATGTGTGGGGCAGAGATTTGGAAAAAGATTACAGTGCAAGCACTGCTTGACTGTAGACAAATCTCTTGTGTGTTACTAATCCTGTTTTAGTCACAAATTAAAAATTTTTCTCAGTAATTGCCTGTTATTTTTGAAGCAAACTTGATTTTGACAGCCATTTGAAGTGTTAATGAGGTCAGTATATTACATTTCTCTTTCTGTCTATCTTTCTGGGCTGTGCAGGTTATGTTCAAGCATCAAAACAAGACAAGAAGTTCATGGCTTGTGCCCCAGACTACTCCTATGCTGCTCTTTGCGAGTGCTTGCGACGAATTTTCATCTATCGCCAGCCAACTCCTCTGTCCACAGTTCTCTACAACAGGAAGGAAGGAAGACAAGTAGGACAGGTTGCTAAGCAGCTAGTAGCAACTCTGGAAGCCAACAATCCAATCTTAGGCTTTCAAGCTACAAATGAAAGATTATTTGTTCTCACAACAAAAACCTTGTTTTTGATAAAAGTGAATGCTGGAAATTAATTAGTATATTTTGCTGTAGTTTATGTTTGTTTGTTAAAGAAATGGCCAGATAAATAATCTGAGGAGTTCAGTACATTTTGCTGAAGTTTAAACAAGAGATACTTTACAGGGGAAACAGACTTTTTTCATTAGAGCTTACCTGCAAGTCAGTGAGAGTTTTTCAGCTTCACTGTTGCTAAGCTAAGCTTTTCTGGAGATGAATGAAAATGCCTTGCCTGCTTGCAGCTTTCTAGAGACTGCTGCTTGCATAAGAGAATAGATTTATGCATTTCTTTTTCCAGTGACCATTTGCTGGACTTATTTGAGAACTCACTTCTGATTTTAACTGATAGTTTTACCTCTGAAAAAAGTCATCAGATAAAGAAAATACAGACTTGTGTTACAAGCATAAAGTGTGCAATGTAAGGAATTGTGTGTGATTAAAAAAAAAATCTGAATTCACATACTGTTGGCCAAAAGATAGTTTAATTCAAGTTCAGTAATTTTATTGTATATCCAAACCAATAGTGTAAAATTCTGTGACTTACTCTTGTTTGTAACGGAATCTATTCACATTTTAAGAGATGCTGAAATAACTACTAGTAAAATTTTCTTGAAACTGAATAGGAGTGAATGCATTCAGTTGCTGATGTTGATATGATTAAGAATACAGTAAGACTTTGATTCGTACTTTCCAATGTGTCATTTTCATTTCAAGATGTATGTAAATGACTAATTTACAATTAGATAATAGCTAACAGAAAATGCACCTGAATTGTAACCTGAGATGGGAAACTCAAAGGTTCAGCTGCTGCCTTATATACCACCACAAATAATGTCATTTCTTAACTATTCTGTACTGAGTGTGTAAGTCCAAATGTGGTATGTGTCCAGTGCTAGAGTGCACAGACCACAAGGATGCTTTAAAGTTGCTTTTTACCAAACAGGAATGGATAATTTTGTTGAAAAACTGTTCTTGAATATTTCTTTCTTATTTTAAAGTGATAGTGTCAATAGAATTAAACCAAAAAAAGTCAGTTTTGACAATTCTGCCTCCTCTCCATTTTTATTCTTGTAGTTTACCTACAACTCTACAGCAACGGATGCCCAATGAGTAGATTTTGTGCTGTCACAAAAGCTGCTATGTTCTGTGGTACCAGAGTACTGAGAAACACAGTGAGTGTCCTAGGAGCTTGCATCTGTTAATATTATTTCTGACCTCTGCAAGAATATATTGAGAAGAAAATGTCTTTTTTTTTTTTTATTATGGACTACCAAATTCTTGATTTTGATTGTTTTCACTTGCCCATAAACTCTGCAGACTTGTTGTGTCAGTGAAATGAGTAAATAGTATGGTGGGAAATTAAGAAGGAGATGAGCAGTTGTCGTGCAGAAGAAAAATAAAAGAAAAATCCTCCAAATCCAGCTTTCAAGGGAGCTTGATTTTTCTTCATTTTATGTTATTGTTATTTTGTGTATTCAGTTGTGAAAAGTTTTTTGTTATCTGCGTGTGTTAAAATGGATTCCAACTGTAAACCTTCACTTCTCATGCATTTTTGTTTAAACTGTCTTGGAAATACTTGTTAAAAATCTCAGTATGACTGTTTCGTAACTTTTGCGAGTAAATTTCATGTTGAGTAGTAATGCCAAACAGACATGGAAGAAATCATGTTGCAATCCATGCAGCTGATTACTTTCCAGCATAAAACAAGTGCATTGAGATTTATAAGAACATTACTTAGTATAGTGTAGATGAGAATTTCAGGTCTTTATGAAATTTCTTCTTAATCTGGAAACATAATTCTTGTTGTCTTCTGGAACAGCTGAAACAAAGTCAAATAAAATAATTAGCTCCTCACAGACTGCTATAATATATAATGACTAAAAATATGCTTCCCCAACGTGTCCATTTCAGGGGATTTCTCATGGGAACAGCTGAACATGGGGAGAGGTTCATCTTGTGTTCCATGTTGCTTGTGTGTTCATGATTATGGTGTTCTCAGAAAGGATGTTAGTTTCTTTTATTTTGCTTTCTCTATGAGTTAAGGACATAGTAAAAGATTTTGTGCCTTGAGGAACCTTGCATGCTGTTGCACAGCAAGCTGCTATAATTAAATGGCTGCAAGCCACAGGGAGATGCTTACTATCAGCATTTCCATTTCTTTGTTCAGTTAATTTTAAGGCTTATTTGTTTAGCATATGATTGTAGGCATATACAAAGTAGAGAATGGGGATATTTAAGACACAGTTTTCTGAGAACCATTTTGTTGTTGTTGTTGTTGAAATTTCAAGTAAAAATCAACATTTTAAGATAGTGCTTTCTGAGATGCCCCAATCACAGTTTGTTTACGAAATTTCTGAGGAACCATTGGACTATTAAAAACTTGTGTCATTTCAATGTACTTTTGCAGTGTTTCACTTGGTTGGCTGTGTATTTGGAATGTATCGTGTACTTCTACAAGTTTAAATGAAAAACATACCAAATTTAATAATAAAAGTTTTTTAATTGTTTTAAAGGATTTCTATTTATTTCAAATGCTCATCTGTTCTATGCTATTGAAACAAAATAGAGAAATAGAAATAAGCTGTTCCTTAAAATAATACTGATTATGTTAAGGAGTTTTCTGTTGAGACAGAGTTCTGGAGGTTGTCAGCACTGCAGGGTCATGTATGTTGCCAATACATGCACTGCTTCAGTCCTTGTTCTTTTCTTTGAAAACTCCTGTACTGTTTTTTAAAGGTTTTTTAAAAAAATTATGTTGTTGCTTTTCTTCTTCCATGCACGTCCCATATCAGACATTGTACAATTTTATGGAGATAGTTGCTGGAGGGTGATGATTTGTATTCTTGTCTTAAAGTGCACACTGCATTCTCTAATCCTTTGTCTTTGGTGTGTATATCTATACACCAAATATCTAGATAGATGTTCTAAACTGAACTGATTTGCACATCCTACCTCAACCCAAGGGCAGAGAGTGAAGCGTTAGAAAGGTTTGGTCTGTATATGTCTTATGTGAGAAAGTGGCTCTTCATTATTGAAACAACAGATGCTGAGAGAGTAGCATAGATAAAATTTAAGCCTATATATATATATTTTCAGTTTGCTGTGCTTTGTTTCAATGATGGCCATTATTACCAACTATAACTTCAGAATTTCCCTCCTTTCTGTCAATTTACATTTTCTGCTGTCGTTATGCTGGCCAGAGCTTGAGCTGTGTGTGATGCTGATTGTGCCTTTATGAGAGCAGATTTAAGAATGAGAAATATTCTCTGCAAAAGCAGCTAGGAGAGAGGATTGAGAAATGTGGGGGAAACAGCCCTGCCAGCCCCCAGTATCCCCAGTGCAGGAGGAGAGCAGGAGGTGCTCCAGGCATGAAGTAGAATGTCCCTGCAGCCCAGGAGAGGCCCATGGTGGAGCAGGATGCCCCTCTGCACCGCACAGGCATCACACAGCTAATTTCTGTGCACAGCCATGCAGGAGTTGGTGGTGCAGCAATGGATGTGGCCTGAAGGAGATGCAGCCCATGGAGGAGCCCATGCTGAGGCAGAAGGGCTGGGGGAGCTGCCACCGATGAGGACTTGTGCTGGAGCTGTCTGCTCCTCAAGAATGGGCCCTGTGGTATGGATTCACATTGGAGCACTGCTTGAAGAACTGCAGCCAGCCTCTAGGAAGGATCAATTCAGGAAGAATGATATGATCTAGTCGTTCTATGATCTTCTATGATCTAGTTACAATTTTATGATCTAATGACCCGTCTGGTAGATGAGGGAAAGGCTGATGATGCAGTCTACCTAGACTTCAGCAAGGCCTTTGACACTGTCTCCCACAGTATTCTCCCACAAAAGCTGACAGCCCGTTGCATGGATAGGTACGCTCTTGGCTGGATAAGGAACAGGCTGGAGGGCTGGACCCAGAGAGTGGTGGTGAATGGGGCTAAATCCAGCTGGCGACTGGTCACGAGTGGTGTTCCCCAGGGGTCAGTGCTGGAGCCTGTCCTCTTCAGTATCTTTATTGATGACCTGGATCAGGGCATTGTGTGCACCCTCAGTAAGTTTGCGGATGACACCAAGCTGGCTGGAAGTGTCAACCGCCTGGGAGCAGCGAGGCCTCACAGAGGGATTTGGACAGGCTGGATAGCTGGGCTGAAGCCAATGGGATAAGGTTCAACAAGACCAAATGCTGGGTCCTGCACTTTGGCCACAACAACCCCAGGCAACAATACAGGCTTGGGGCAGAGTGGCTGGAAGACAGTGTAGAGGAAATGGACCTGAGGGTATTGATTGATGCTCGGCTGAACGTGAGCCAGCAGTGTACTCAGGTGGCCAAGAAGGCCAATGGCATCCTGACTTGTATCAGGAACGGTGTTGCTAGCAGGAAAAGGGAAGTGATTGTCCCTCTGCACTCAGCTCTGGTGAGGTCACACGCCTCAAGTACTGTGTCCAGTTTTGGGCCCCTCACTACAAGAAAGACATTGAGGCTCTGGAGCGGGTTCAAAGAAGGGAGACAAAGCTGGTGAGGGAGCTGGAGCACAGGCCTTATGAGGAGCAGCTGAAGAAGCTGAGATTGTTCAGTCTGGAGGAGGCTCCAAGGAGACCATATTGCTCTCTATGACTATCTGAAAGGAGGTTGTAGCGAGCTGGGGGTCGGCCTCTTCTCTCGTGTAACTGGTGATAGGACCAGAGGGAATGGCTTCAAGCTGTGCCAGGGGAGATTTAGGCTTAATGTTAGGAAATACTGCTTCTCTGAAAGAGCAGTCAGGCACTGGAATGGGCTGCCCAGGGAGGTGGTGGAGTCACCGACCCTGGAGGTGTTCAAGGAATGGTTGGATTTTGTGTTGAGGGACATGGTTTAGTGAGAGCTATTGATGATAGGTGAATGGTTGGACTGGGTGATCTTGAAGGTCTTTTCTAACATTGGTGATTCTGTGATTCTATGACATACTGCAGGAGGGACCTCATACTAGGCAGAGTAAGTGACTGAGGAAGAAGAGGCAGAGATGAAGTGTTACAGCCTGACTGCAACCCCCAAACCGCTGTGCTGCTCAGGAGGAGGGAAAAGAGAGTAGCACTGTATTACAATCTCTTATGATTACGTTCTTCAAAGTTTGAACCCTAATGCCATGGGGATGTCAATACATCAGTTGTTTGCTCTGTTCGTGTCTCACAGAAATAGTGGCATTCAAATTGCTTGACCTCCTCGATATTCAATCAAGCAGAAAGTTTAAAAAAAAAAAAGTGAATTCAGCACATTTGAATGGGTTCACCATGTCTGTTTTTATGGCAGCAGCCCCTGATCTCCATGTTTAAAACGCTGGAAGGTCTACAGTGCTGAAGCTAAGGGAGCTACTTACCACAAAATTTCATGCCTACATAGCTTGAAGTGCTCCAGCTCAGTTATTTAATGTTAATGAATCTCGATTTTCTATGGTAGGAAAAATAAATGGACTTGCTAACTGACTTTTATGTCCTTCTTGTATTGTGGTATCCAAAACTGCACACAGTGCCCAAGGTGAAGCTGCACAGTGCAGAGCAGAGTGGGACAGCCCCCTCCAAAGCTCTGTCTGTCTCTCTCAAGTGACACTGCAGAATTCCTGCAGGTAAGAACAGATGGGCAGCAGTTCTTGTGCATCCTCCACGTTGCCTGCAACTCTAGTGCTCTCACCTGTGGGCAGCCATGACCCTGGTGGGAGGCAGCACTGCTTTCCTTCCACGCCACCACATTGTTGAGCCCCACTGATTTTTTTTTTTGGTGGTGTTTTTTTTTCCCCATCAAAATATTTGTGAGAAAACAGGATGTATGAATGCTGCCAACTGAGAAAAACATTCACAGAAAAAGGGTATACTTTAAATAAATTGAGTATCATATGTATTTATATGTATCAAAGTGTGCACAGAAGTTGAGGAGAGAAACAAGCCGTATGGCAGTTGATTACAAGTGGCTGCACTGATTACGGGCATTAGTAACTCCAACCACTGATATACATGTGCATACTGGAATTCAGATGTTCATATGCTGGTGCTTCAAGAAGCCAGGCAGAGAAATAAATAACCATTTGAAAGACAAAAATCTAACCAGCATCCAGCTGGAAAAAAATAATCAGAGAATAAACCTTTAAAAATGACTTAAAAAATAAAAAGTCTGAACTTCTACTAAGAGTCTGAAATATGTTGCCTTTAGCTGCTTCAAAAGCATCTGTCTTCTGATGTTTACAGATTTTTTCACACTCTAAAAACATTCCGTTAATATCAATATAACTTCTGTTATTACTGAAGCAGAGTTGAAGATTCTTAAGAGCCATCACTCTTAACTGTTGACTTCAAAATACTTGCTTTCTCTCTTCATAAAAGGGAGAAACGCATTCATAATACAAAATGCCTTCCTTCCTCTTCCTTCCCATGTGTCTTTTCTTTGGCAGTAATACATTCTTCTTTCAGAAAAGAAACGTAGTGGAAGCCTTGCACACAGGTATATTAGAAGCAAAGTTTTGTGCAGCTTTCTCTTCAGGACACCTATCCCAGGAGCAGGGGAGTGGTCAAAAGATCGCTGGGTCTGAATTTAGGCATTCTGCAAGCAATATTTTTCTTTTACTTTGGAGCAGAAGAAGTAGATTGAATGTTGAATTTCCCTCTTCGTCAGGAAAGACTCTGTGGTGGCTGCTTTCCTTGGAACCCTGTAAAGTTAGTCTCAGCGGGCACCTGCTGAGGGGTCCAGCTGACTCTGCTATTGGAACTTATGTTTTCTCCATGGTAAATGCTGGAACTGCTTGTTACAGCCCTGAGGTGAGAGCTGTATGGGGAATATCACTACAGAGCATAAATGCCCTGGCCTGGCAAAGCTGTGTGACAGTATGCTGGTTTTCACTTCAACCAAGGGCTGTTTGCCATAGTCTGCATGACTTGGATTTTTTAATATTGTTTTTTACTAGGAAAAGGAAAGAAAAAAAACATACATAGTAAGTAGTAACTATGTCAAATTGTTTATTTAGATTTATTCTGAAAGAATATTAAAAATCCCATCGTATTAATGTCAGAGCAGTATCACATGATTTATATGAAAATACAGTCAGATTCTAGATAAACAAAATTAACTGACTACCAGCTGCATTCAGTGTCTCCAGTAACCCAAACAAGCAGTTTCAGTAAGCGCATCAGTGAGTTATCAGAGAAATTAAAATTGCTTTCCCTATGTAGCATTAGCCAAAGGTAAGGACTGACACGTGGGAGGCCCTTTCTGGCCCCTTGCAGCCTGAAAGGCAACCTAGAAGTGCTCCAGCCAGCTTCTATTGTACCTCTGAAAGCAAAAGCCTATGATTTATAAACTCGTCTCTGCCTTTCAACATCCTTCATCAACAAAGTAAATGGAAGTAAGGCTGAAGAAGACTGAGTGTTATATCTTTGCATCCACGTGTTTCTCTTCTGGCAAAGAAATAACCCTGGCTTCTGTAAATCCATGGTAATACATTTGCAGAGAAAACTCTGTTATTTATTCAACACTGCAATATGCTAAGAGATTTATGGGTTTAGTTGCTTTATTTTTATATAGCTTGTATTTTATAACTCACATTTTTTTTTTAACTTTTAGTTACAGGAGGATTTTAAGAAAGATGCTGCTGTTGTATTCCTGGAGTGAACTAAAAAGAACATTGCCAGCAGGTTGAAGGAGGTTCTCCACTTCTACTCTGCTCTAGTGAGGCCATATCTGGTTCTGGGCTCCCCAGTTCAACAAGGACATGGAATTTCTAGAGAGAGACCAGTGGAAGATCACAGAGATGATGAGAGGCCTGCAGTATCTTCCTTATGAGGAAAGGCTGAGAGACATGAGACTGTTCAGCCTAGAGAAGTCTGAGAGGGAACCTCATCTCTGATATAAATACCTGTATTCTGTGATCTTGGAATTGTTCTTTGCCTTTTGCTACTGTTGAACTGTTTTCTGGGTAACAGAACATGACATTTTTACAATTTTACACTGCTTTCATGAGAGAATGCATTGCTACGACTTTCATTTTTATCTTTTAGTAGGAAATATTTTCACTTTACAAACTGTGGCTAAAATCTTGCTCACAGTGAGCAGAGCTATTAGTGTGAGTGTACTCCTGAAGTCACTGAATCACACATTCATTGAGGGAAAGGACCTCTAGAGATCGCTGTCCAGCCTGCTAAAGCAGGTTCCCTAGATCCTGACTGTATCCACTAATATATATTATATATTATTTTAATATATTTAATTTATTTAAATAATATATATATATATATACATATATAATATATATTATTTTTCTCCCCCCCCACTTCACGCTGGGAAAGAATAGCTTACTTTAGTAGATGAAATCTGTATACTATTGTCCTTAAATTTTCTAATTGTCTACTGTTTCATATAATTGTGAAACACCTTTTGGTCACATTCACTGTGGAAATTCTCCCTAAGTTTGTCTAGGTATTCAAGATGAGCACTTGTTTCAAGAATAGTTCTGTGTTCACTGAGACAAATAGTGTTGGTTTGCAGTTCCCCGCAAACCTGAGAAATGAGAAGATACCCATGTGAACCCTTGGGCAGAGTGAAATGCCTTTCTTCTAGTACAAACCCAGCACTCCAAGAAATAACCAATGTGATTGTCACTTGCTCATCTCATATTTCTCCTTTGACTGCCAAGAAATCTGTTATTCTGCACATGCTGCTCATCCAACAACCCTTCACCATCAGGTGGCCAGTTGGCTCAGCTCAGCTGCCTGCTTGTGACTGCAAACCAGCTTATTTCTTTGTGATGCACTCCTGTTCTTCCCTACTACCACTGTACCCTCTAAAGCACAATTCTGGGCCTCATGACCACACCCTCAGTCACAGAATCACAGAATCACAGAATGGCCAGGGTTGGAAGGGACCTCAAGGATCATGAATCTCCAACCCCCCTGCCACATGCAGGGCCACCAGCCTCCCCATTTAATACTAGACCAGGCTGCCCAGGGCCCCATCCAATCTGGCCTTGGACTCCTGCAGGGACGGGGCATCCACAACCTCTCTGGGCAGCCTGTTCCAGTACCTTACCATTCTCTCTGTAAAGAATTTCCTCCTGATGTCCAACCTAAACCTCCCCTCCCTCAACTTAAAACCATTTCCCCTTCTCCTGCACTTATCTACCCTGTCGAAGAGTTGATTCCCCTCCTGTTTGTAGGCTCCCTTTAGGTACTGAAAGGCTGCATTGCGATCACCCCGCAACCTTCTTTTCTCCAGTCTGAACAAGCCCAGCTCCCTCAGCCTGTCTTTATAGAGGAGGTGCTCCAGTCCCCTGATCATCTTCGTGGCCCTCCTCTGGACCCTCTCCAACAGCTCCCTGTCTTTTTTGTACTGAGGGCTCCACACTTAGATGCAGTATTCCAGATGGGGCCTCA
>JAPSGF010000011.1:16644758-16727091 GCA_035772895.1 Perdix hodgsoniae | reverse complement strand
CAGGTCCTTCTCCACAGGGCTGCTCTCAAGGACCGCTCCTTCCAGTCTGTATGGATGCCTGGGATTCCTCCAGCCCAAGTGCAAAACTCTGCACTTTGCCATGTTGAACCTCATCAGGTTCACCTGGGCCCACCTTTCTAGCCTCTCGAGGTCCCTCTGAATGGCATCCCTTCCTTCAACCATGTCGACCGCACCACACATCTTGGTGTCATCAGCAAACTTGCTGAGGGTGCACTCGATTCCATCATCAGTGTCACTGATAAAGATGTTAAAGAGCACCGGTCCCAAGACTGACCCCTGGGGTATGCCACTCGTTACTGGCCTCCATCTTGTGGAGTCCTTGTGTAGCAAGCAAGATATGTGACTGCTGAAGCTTGCTTACTAAGTCAACACTGGGCCTAGGTTTACATTAGAGTAACTTGTGTTCACGGGTGCTTTTTTACATATGCAAATCATCTGACATTTTATTTTTTCTGTTTTCATCTGGGGGAGGGCATATGCACTGCATTTATCTGCAGATAAAATAGCTATGCATATCCATCATGACTCTACTTGTATTCTTTTGTATCAACTTAGTTGTCCATCGACAATCGTATTCAATATATTCAATAGTCACTCTGTACAGATGCAGTCTTCTGGTTTATGGCTGCCTAGCAGATGACTGCTATTTTGCTTTATTGTTATATTGTTATTCCAGCTGCTTTGTACTGCATGTCGTCAGTTTGAGGAGTTACTAGTCAGTCTGTGTCTTTGCAATGGGCTGTACGGAGTTTTTAATTTTATTGTAATTGTGAGAGTAGGATGTGTCTGGATCCATCTCAAAGGAAGCCACTTGTAAATCATCAAGCAGGTAATGCAGACACCATTAAGATGTGATGCCTTTAGAATCTAAGGAGCTCTGACCAGTTAATAAAAATTTAAATAGGAATAGGGACGTTAAAAAGAAGGTTAGTTTTTCTGCCCACGACATTAGTGTCCATCTTCATCTTTTGGAAATGCTTCATTATCCTTGAAGCTTGGGGTCTTCATAACCCAGTTATCTCTCTTGCAAACTGTAACTGCTCAGAATCCATCAGAAATCTGTAAGGTTAGCACTATGAAAGTCCAATATAGGTTGAGAGTTTTTTGCCAATGGGGTGTTTAAGATACAGGATTTATTGGTTCCTATTTCTACACACCTGCTATTGTTCTTGCTGATAAGTAAGAAACAGGTGTGTTACATGACAAAGGTTTTTTTTTTTCTTTTTTTTTTTCTTTTTTCTTTTTTTTTCTTCAAGGTTTTAAACACAAGTCTGTGGAACTGACACATTTTCTCTGGTGGCATAGGTAGAGAGAAGGGCAAAAAGAAATCATGAACCTGTTTGACCATATCTCTCATGCTAAGTTGTATTGTGCTGGATTTTCCCTTGGAGTCAAATACTATTGACACAGGATTAAAAAAAGGGAATGTTAAAGCTCATTCTCGTTCAGGCTGCTGTGGTGTTGACTTAAATGAGCTGTTCCAAGGTGGTTAGTGAGTCAGCTGGTGAAACAGAGGTAGGAGTTGCCTTTTCCCTGACACGCTGGCTCAGGCAACACAGGTTTTATGCCAGATTATGGCACTTAGTAGCTAAGATATCTCCCTTTTGGAAAAGATTCAGGCTTGTTTATTTACAGTCAGATTTAGTCTTTCTAGGATGAAGCAAAAGGAGTACTGAGGAAGTGGTTATAAGCCAGTATTATTAATAGATGAGCTCTGGAGCTCATCACTGCAGGCACCTATGAAAGAAAGAGGAAGGACTGTTTGACAAATGCTATGAGAAGTAAATTAGTATTTTGCTTTCAGAGTAAATTACATTTTGAAAAAGTATTTGATCAACAATGTGAAACATTCCTTAGTGAAGCGGTCGTTATTGTGGAGAATACCCAATTTCAGCATTGCAGAAGTTGTACTAAATTTAGGCCATAAATGGGGACTGGAGACACTGTCTCCTCTGGCTCTCCTCTTTGTTTTTAGAGGTAGGTGTTTCTGATGGCTCCTCTGGGTAAGTGGCAGAAGTGGTGGTGTTCTAGGTAAAAACCCGGAGCTGAAAATACAGCTTTTCTGGAAAGGCCTCGCAGCAGGTCTCCACCAAGGCCTCCACACAGATCTGGTCTGTGCCTGTTGCTGTTTGCTTGGAAGCCATGGATGTCCCTGCCTGCTCCATCTGATACCTTCACCTCTGGGACCAGAGGTGAATTCATTCAGAGGGAAATTCTCAGATGGGAGACTCTTTTCTGCTGTCAGAGCAAAACAAAATATTAAAAGCAGGCAAAACTGGGGCATGATATTCGTGTGTCTTTAATGGCACAAACGAGTCACTGAAGCTCACTGGGCTACTCAAAAGACCTGAGAGGAGAAAGAAAAAAAGATCAGTCCAAGCCTGAGAAGATACATAAAGGAGAAGATCTTTTATGTCTTAGAATTATTACAACTGTAGGGATTAAACACATTAGCCCTGTTTTTGTGACTTGTGAAAAGTTTGGTTTTTCTTTTGTTGCATCAAAAAAGATGGATCTCAGAAAGCTGGTTTATTCTCTCTCTCCCCTTTATTTTCAACTCTTTTTTTTCCCCAGATAAAATTGGTTTATTTTTAATTTCTGTGGTATGCTTAGTGACAAAAAGACTACATCAAGCATGGTGCATAGTACCTATTCATTTTCCATGAGAGAAATCTTTGATCCTGTGACATGAAATGGCTTTTGAGCACCATTTGCAATTGTTGATCATTTAATTTTTGGGAGGTGAATGTTTTTCAAGAAGAGCAGAGGATGCTCTCAGATGAATTTTAAAACAGGCATTCTTAGTTTCCTTTTTGCGTGGTTTTCTGTTGTGACTGATTTCTACCCAGTTCAACAGCAACAATGACTGCCACAAAACAGGATTTAAAATAAGCTCCTGGGAAGAGGAAAGAAATCCTAAATATGTCACAGCTGAGACAACGATATCCATCAGAGCTACTTTTCTTTCACACCAGTATTAGAAAGTCTCTGAAAGAGTTCTGTAGGAAACAAAACTGATTTCTTTGTCCTAAGTACCTGTGGAGCAACTTGTTTCCAAGTGTGTGCCTATCATTGGTTAAATACTTGAAAGCAGAGGGGCGTAATTTGAGTCCAGTGTTGAGCATTACTGAATTGCATGAGGACAGAAAGGTTGCTGGGCTACTGAACAATGTGGATTTATACTGGAGGCAAGTTTTTAAAAAGGATGATGATGCAGCTTTAGCTGGCCTTGAAAATCAGCCTCTACTGTGGAAATCTCAGAAACTCAACATTTCATAAAATAGTCTGAGGACTTCTCTGTCCTGCGAATCTGATCTCACTGCATAAAATGTGCAACTTCCATGTCCTTATGTTGCTGCCAGGAGGGATGTACACACATTCCATTAACAGCGCGAGAAGGGGATGTGAGCTGAAGCACCACTACATAGATGAACTCTGCCTCCCCATTGTGTATATACTATGAAATGCAAGAGGATTTTCAGAGTAGGTATGATCTAAAGAATAGGAGTGCCTCTGCTCTGGTTAATGACCTAATGAAGTGAAAAAGTGTAATGAAGCACCCAGCCACTCTTTGTTTGTTTAGAGAGATAGTCTTTATTTACTGACTGACAAGAGTGTTTTTTCAGGCTCACTTGCAGCAATGATGACAGGAAGACAACACAAATTACACTCTATATTATCAAAACAAAATATACAGCCAATTATCTAGGTCTGAAATTAATTAAACCTCAGCCTTTCCAGATCCTGACCCAGTTGCCTAATTTTTTGTTTTCCTTCTCTGCTGCTCGTATCTGTTTCCTGTCACTTCAGTTCTGGATATTGTCTGTTCTGCCTTGCAGGTCTTTGATGTTAGGCTTGTGTCCTGCTACTTAATCCTGATCTTTCCTAGAGAATCCCTTCCCCAGGCATCTCCCCTCTGCCTGGCAAATGTTTGGAGTCTGAACAGTGCAAGAGTCTCACGCCAACTGCAAATCACAAAGCTGTCTTAACAGATGATGATGGCAGGATGGTAGAGATGGCAGGAAATCTTTCAGGAATATCTCGTGCCCAGTCCATTGTTAGCCACCACGTCCCAAGCAGTGTGACTTTCACTGTGTCTTGGAACATCCAACTCACTTCACTCCTCTGCTTTCATTCTGTCCCTGGAAAGAACACAGCAATGAAATCAGTATAGCTATTGTGCTTTACATGCTTTATTAGTGCTCTCTGGGACAGATCTCACTCTTCTTGCAGTGTGCTGCTCAATGTAAAAGAGTGTTCTGCCAGTCTGCTCCCAAGCCAGCCACCCTGGGGACTGGCACCTGGTGATGCAGTTTCTGATGGCACTCAAATGTAAGATTCAGCCAGCTATACCTAACATATGTGTTTGTAGGGCATCTGAGAGGCAGCTCAGCATGAGATTTAAGTGTTATCAACAGTTGTGCATCATTTTTATAAAGAGAAGAAAAACAATTCTTACTCATTTTATTTTTTTCTGGCTGATGTTTCCACTTCCTTTGTGTAATGTGAAGGAAAGGAAGAGAAATTCCTTTGAGGAGAGAAAAGAGAAGAGACATTTGATAACAAAAAGTCCAGATTGAAAGCAAGCAAACAGGGAAGCAATTTTCCCAAATTATAGCACCAGATAACAGAATTTACTTTGAACTCAACATTGTTAAAATTGCATGTTTTTCTCTTCCAAAGTTTACGAGTGATGCTACCCATCTCAGAAAATACAAGATTGCTAGATGGTAATTGAGCGTTTTATAAGGAGATTTATCAGTAGAGGCACCGCTGCACAGTGAAAGCACAGTTAATGCCTTCCACTGCTGAGAGATAGGGAAGCTTGCCAATACCCGACTGTCATACACAGATTTAACTGTAAGGTAAACAGACAGGAAAATCCACCTTCTGAGAAGTAAATGGCTTCCAGAGAACTATCACAAAACTGTTTAGAAATGTTTTTGCTGATTTCAATTGGAAGTGTTTCAGAGAGGAAGTATTATAATTTTCTGAAGCAGGTGCAACTGTTCTTTTGGATTTATTTTTAATCTTTCCAGGCTGAAACAGATGGAATCTCAAAGGAGCACTGTCAGTGTTTAAGTGACATCTTTCCCCAGCTTTGATTAATTTGAAAAACTAAACCTCTAATAGGGAAAAACAAGCCTAATTCAAAGCCTAGATACTTATGAGGCTCTGTAGTTCTTATTCCTTGACAGAATCTTCAAGCTGCTGATATGTAAATATTTTGCAAATTAGGCCCCGAGTATCTTGTTTTCCCCAGGAAAACATTGAATTCTAAATATTCAGCTGAACATGAAAGCAACCAGACAGTCTGCAACTCTTATTAGTCATCCAAGCATAAGCATTTTGCAGCTTTCATTACTCATTCAGTTGATTTCCTAGTTCTAATACAACGTGATAATATTTATAGTAAAATTAAGGCAAAACTTTTATTTGAAAACACTGCAGATGAAGGCTTGTTTCCTCTTCACAGTAGACCTGATGTGCTCTGGTACATTTGATGCTACACCATGGAAAATTAAATATATTGACTCTATCATAAAGAAAGCTACAGTAGTTTTTCATGTAGAAAATTCATCAGTTTAGATTAAATTTATTGTAGACAATAACACCATAGTTCTAAAAGTTCTAGAAATAGCATCAGAAACTTTAGTTGGTATTCAATGCAACTGAGACCTGCCTTCAGTAAAAGGCCTCCCAAATTACAGATTTAGATACAGAGATTTTTGTTCCAAGCACACATTGAACTCATCTTATTGAACATAGGCCTCTGTATTTCTATGGAAGGATCTGAGTTTCATGAGTGCTCAAGGGTGGTTTGGGATCCCTTACACCTCTTGGTTATTCAAATGCAGGTACATTCCCTGCTGTATATAAGTCACTGATTTTCTTATGTCTGCAGCAGAATAGTATATGCTTTCTTGATCAGTGAATTTAGTACCTTCCCTTAAGCTCAGTGAAACTTTTTTTTTTTTTTTTAATGGTTGGTTTCTTCCAAGGTGAGACACCAAAGGAGATAATCAAGGGCTATAACCTCATGTCATTAGAAAACAGTTTACTCTTGGACAAAAAGCAGATAATGTGTAAGATTTTTTAAAAAGTTGTGATCACAGAAGAAGGAAAGGACAGGAGAGTAAACAAGTGACATGGGGAATAAAATATTAAGTCTGTTGACTTTAATTGTCACAATACTACGTTAAACCAATTTTTGATCTAGTTACTGATGGAATTTATGGTAACAGGTGTAGAAGCAGAAGGTGTTTTTGCCTTGCCTTTCCATTTCCTACCTGTAAAATATTCCTCTGATTTTCAACTAAAATCCAGTACAGCCTTGAATGAGGGACCAAGAAAAATCACATTCTGCAGATTGTAGCATTGAAGGATTGGACAGGTACAGCTCCCAGTTATACTGGCAGGGAATGATTCATATAATATTCTCTTTTCTTATTCCAGTCCCAATCACAAAAATTAGGTTTTAAATGCCTTAGTCACCTTGTAAAAGATGATGCAATAACACACCACTTTGACCTTTTCACAATGCTTAACAAATTAATCGGAGAGAAAATTCTTCCTGTTCTCCTGAACACTTCTTTCTCGTTTCAGGACTGCTACATGTGGAGAATAAGCAGCAGAGATGGCTGTACATTCAGCATTTCTATTACTCCTTTCCCAGAGGAGTAAGTACTCATACCTCATAAAGACATAGTCACTGTTCAGGCAAAAAAGCCTACTGAATAGCCATACATTTTGCAATCATTACAAAATCAGAGAATTCAGGCATCTAGTCTTTTTCATTACAAAGGACTTATCACTTATCAAAGAAGAAGAAAAGGACACAGGAAAAAGAAGCTGACCATTTAGCTTTGCATGTTCATGGGCAGTCACCTAGAAGGAAGCTCAGGTCAATGATGATGGAGCAAGCTGCTTACCTGCCTAATGCATTTGGTTAAAAATGCATGGTGTGTTTTCATCACAGACATTGCTTCAACCTCTCCGTGCCTCAGTTTCCTATCTCAGAGAAGTGATAATGCAACAGAGACCAGGAAATGTTCAGAGGCTACGACAACATGAATAAAAAGCAGCAGAGAAATAAGTGGCACTACTGGAAAAAAAAGTTCAGACTGTATTTGTGTGAAGGTTCCCATTAAGATTAACTGATTCTTGCAGCTGTGGTGGTAGAGAGCACACACCATGGGATAATGCCTTGAAAATGTCCTTATTGATGCTGAAACTTGGAAGGTAATATTTCTCATGAAAATGAGATGTAAGATTTGTCAGAGATGTCTTCTTGCCAAATATGAGCCTTGTACCATTTCTTTAAGAAGTAATCTCATGAGAGCAATGATCTGGAGAGAAGGGACACTTGGCTGGTGGGGGCCTGCTAGTTTTTACATGCTTTAAATGCCTCACTGTTTTATCGTAGTGTACTAAGGAAGGTGAAATGAATTTAGAAACCAAACCTTAACTTCTTCCCACTTCCAAACCATCAAACTGAATTTACAGCTTAAACAGCACAGTAAAGGAAATGACCTAGAGCACACGGGAAAAAATGCATTTTAAAAGCTTTTTTTTTTTTTTTTTTTTTTTTTTGAAAAAAAAAAAATTATTCTGATGACTAAAGGAAAAAAACACTTTCACTTGGATATCTAGAGGTTGAATCCATGCTGCAGAGCTCAGAGGTCACTCATTAGTTGCTGTTACAAACATCAATGTATGAGGATTAAAACCACTGTTAATGGACACAGGCTTTAGTGGTTAGCCTGAGAAGGGATACATTATAAATTTGCATTTAGCTTCACCTTTGACAGTAGCTCTCCTCCTACTTAGCCTGTTCCTGTGGCATACTTAAGTATGTCACTTTGAAGAATTATCTTTTGAGTATTACCATAGAAGGAACTAAAATAATTTATTTCCCATATGATTTTTTTCCATGCAATGTTTTATTTCCCACTGTGTTTCCAATATATTCATGTAGCCTGGTTGCTCCTGGCACAATCTTAGACTGATATATTTCTGAAATACTGACGCAGGTCCAGTTTTTTGGCCAAAACCAGAATCAGAAAAATCTGATTTTTCACAGCTGTCATTAAGTGGGTTTTGTTATGATTATGAGCAGAATGGAGAGTTAATACCTTTGAGAAAGAGGATTCTATTGATAAAAGAAAGGTAGTAAATTCATTTACTTTCTGTGAGAAAAGAGATGCACTCAGGTGCCACAAACTAGATCACAGAATCACAGAATCACAGAATGACCCAGGTTGGAAGGGACCTCAAGGATCATGTAGTTCCAACCCCCCTGCCTAGCAGGGCCACCAAACATACACCTTTACTAGATCAGGTTGCCCAGAGCCCTGTCCAACCTGGTCTTGAACACCTCCAAGGACGGGGCATCCACAACCTCCCTGGGCAGCCTATTCCAGGACCCAACCACTCTCCTAGTAAAGAACTTCCCCCTAACATCCAACCTAAATCTTCCCTCTTTTAACTTAAAACCATTTCCCCTAGTCCTGCTATTATCAGCCCTTTCGAAGAGTTTACACCCCTCCTGGGAGTAAGTTCCCTTCAGGTATTGAAAGGCTGCAATGAGGTCACCCCGCAACCTTCTCTTCTCCAGGCTGAACAAACCCAACTCCCTCAGCCTGTCCTCATAGGGGAGGTGCTCCAGCCCCCTGATCATCTTCGTGGCCCTCCTCTGGACCCTTTCCAAAATCTCCATGTCTTTTTTGTGCTGAGGGCTCCACACCTGGACACACACAGTACTCCAGGTGGGGCCTCACAAGAGCAGAGTAGAGAGGGACAATCACCTCCCTATCCCTGCTGACCACCCCTCTCCTGATGGAGCCCAGGATCCCATTTGCTTTCCGGGCTGCCAGAGCGCACTGCTGGCTCATGTTAAGTTTCTCATCTATCAGGACCCCTAGATCTTTCTCTGCCGAGCTGCTCTCAAGGACAACTCCTCCCAGCCTGTACAGGTGCCTGGGGTTCTTCCGGCCCAAGTGCAAAACCTTGCACTTTGCCGTGTTGAACCTCATTAGGTTCACCCGAGCCCAGCTTTCCAGCCTGTCAAGGTCCCTCTGAATGGCATCTGTTCCCTCCGCTGTATCGACTGCACCACTCAGCTTGGTGTCATCAGCAAACTTGCACTAAACTAGATGAACAGATGATTTCTAGCTTTGGACTCAAAGGCTGCCAAATGGCCGGTGTTCATGCTGTATAAATTCTCTGACCCCCACAGAGAGTGTGGCAACGCTGACAGTGCTTGTGGGACTGTTACTTCCCATGGCATGAGATATGCTCCAGAGAATCTACTACAACAACCTTACCAGTGCTGATGGGGCAGAAGAGCGCCCTTTCCTGTGTTGTGCTGCTGCTCAATTCACTGTTATCCACTATGTGCAATTACCTGCAGAACAGCTCTTTGGAATAGAACAGGCCTCTATTATCTCAAATTGCTGACTATATTTTCTCCAGGCTCTGGGAGCTGTCTCCTGTTACTATTTATTTGCTTTCATATAGTTACTGTCCAGAATTTGAAAAAGCTCTTTGTGGACGGGATAGTTGCATTTCATTGCCACAGAACCTCTTTCTTCTGTAGAGCTGTCAGGGGAACTGCATTGTTGTGTTCTAAAATTGATATAAACTCAGTGTATGCCCATCACAGACAGGAACTGTCATGCCTCACAAATCATCCTTGTTGGATAGATGACATTTATTTTAGATGCTGCTTGCTTTCTGGGCTTGGTTTGTGTGTGTTTTTGTTTGTTTGTTTGTTTCACTTGAAACTATAAAGCAAGTGAAGTATTCGTGTAAGAATCTCTTATTGTAATCTTATTTTCATTATTTCTTATTTAGGTATATCCAACTTACTGAATACAAATAGTGGCTAGCAATGAGAAGGAGCATTTATGTACCACTCACTTCATAGAAATTTATTCTGTGAAATTGTTATTATTTTTTTTATTCCTCGTGTTTTATCTTGCCCCACACTTTGGTCTTTCAAGCTTTTGTCCTCTGCACCTCTGAATTAGAAATGTGTACACAGTAGAAATATCTCACCATCTGATGGAATACAATTCACTCAGGATACAGAATTCCCAAAGCAGAAGCATCTTTCTTTCCCCTTACTACTTTTTCTGGTTTAAATTCGAGAACTAAATTTCACAGTAAGTCCAAGGGTTCTCTGTGTTAAGTGTGGCGGAGTTCAGTGCATCACTTCATGATAGAAAGGGAAAAGCTTCATCAGACAGACCCAATCTGTGTAAATCAGCATCTTTTCCTAAGTGTATTTCTGTAGAGTGTTTTGTGGTACACCACGATATCACTTTTGGAAGCGATATCAAATAGTGAGTGAAAGTGCATTTATTTCAGGATGGGAACTCAGCAAGGTACAGGGGGCTACCTGTGTCTGAAGGATGCTGAGGCCCTCAGGAACCTTTTTGCAGCTGATGCTTGGTGCTTTGCTCCACACCACTGAGCACTTGCTCCCTGGATTCAGTGTGGGACCCTTAATCTAAGACGTGGTCACCACTCTGTGCTGTCATCAGGACAAGTTACCTCAGAGTTTCAGTAGACTGTAGCTCTGCCTGTATCTTAATTTCAAATATCTAACGATTCATTGTTTTCAAATAAGTGGTAAAAAGTGTATACCTTTCAGTGTCTGTAGGTGCTTTTTCTAAATGAGCTTGAAGTTCTGGCTCTCTGTCCCATGAATGATTTAAAAATAATAATCGCTTTACAAATTACATTAAGAACAAATCATAAGAACAAACTACAATTCATGTCACAAATAGAAATGAAGTCAAAGAGAGAAGGCATGCTGTACTCTTGCAGTATTTGGCATTTATAATTTAATCTCCTCTTTCTGAAGTACTACCCATGTTTTAATAAAAGTGCTTCCCATCATTCTTTTGTTTTCATGATAGATTTAGTGACTGCATTCACCTCTCTGTGCTGTCATCAGTGACTGGAGCTGAAACTAAGTGCTGCTAATAATTTTTACTTGCCTTTATTTCTATTGATGTCTTCCCAGATGTTCCATCCAGCAACATTTTTCTAACACTGGCCATTTCCAACAGAGAAGGAAGGCTGTACTAGAAACAAAGAAATCAACAAACAAATAAAAAAGAAGAAACTGCATTATTTCTATTTCACAGCCTCTGAGTTTTCTGTGCAACCAGTACATGACCCATTTGCACAAAAAAATAAAAATAAAAATAAAAATAAAAATAAAAATAAAAATAAAAATAAAAATAAAAGAAGAAGAAAATCTGTAGAAAAGCCTGATTCACTGAATGTTCTACCGTGTTTTTCAGATATGTCCCAGAAACCACACAAACTGACTATTGAGACTAGTTTTCCAGGTGATTTGAGACAGGATTTAAGAGGTTTCCCAAGGCAAAGGTAACAAATCTATGGCAGTGCTCATTGTGAGAGAGGGAGCAGATGTGATTTTTTCACCAAGTTCATTTCTAAACTACTGCATTTGCCTATCAGAATGACTACGAGAAACAATATCACTGTGTTCATGCCTGCAAAATGTTACCCTGTAGGTAAAATCACTTTCCCAATGTTTCTTGTAGCCCAGTCACATTTGCTACTGAAGTTCACTCAGGGATGGTTTGGGATGCTGCTAGCCCATCGTTCTAGTTAAGATTTTCTCAGATTAATCAGACATACCCTTGAGAACCAGAGGCAGCCTGGGACATAACTCTGAGAGGTGAGAAATGCTTCACTCAGCTTCAGCAGCATTCTCATCCCATATTTATTCCACTTCTACATGAGAAGCAATGGCATCATTTAACTCTACACATGGGGTGTAAATCATGAGTTGCTCATAGCTGTAAGGAGGGCCTCCAGAGCTATATCCTGTCTTTCTTCTGCTCTCTAAAGCTAATGTCCTCATCACAGTATTGCCAAAAAGTACTTGTTTCATAGAATCACAAAATATCCCAAGTTGGGTGGGACCCACAGACACCATTTTGTCCAACTCTTGGCTCCACACAGGGCCACCCAAAATTCAAACCCTATGTCCAAGAATGTTGTCCAAACGCCTGTACACCAGCAGCTTGGGACCATGATCACTGCCCTGTTCCAGTTCCCAACCACACTCTGGTGAAAATCCTTTGGCTAATACCCAACTTGTTCCTCACCTATAGCAGGTGTGATTAGGTAGCAAAGACTTTTACTTACTGTTAATGCTATTTATGATTTTAGACAAGAACAGTGAAGAAATTATAGAGGAGCTGTCCTGTGTGCCCAAAGACACAAAACTAATTCTAAGTTTAAAGAATGTTAAATACGAGTGATGGATGGAAAGAGGAGAAGATTGCCAGAAATTAGGACACAACTGAGTGAGGCTGAGTGCAGTAGTTGAGAGGTTTCTGTACACGATGAGGAAGCATAGTTTCCTCAAGTTTGGCTGTGATCAAGTTTACTTTCTTTATGGCAGCCCATATGGTGCTGTGTTTTGGATCTATCATTGCAACTGCATTGATGGCACATGAGGGTTTGGCTATTGTTTTCTCTTTTTATCTGCTCTTTTGCTACAGGATGTAGACCAAATGGGAAAGAGGTTGGGAGGGGACAGTTGAGACAGCTGACCTGAACTGGCCAAAGGGACATCTTATACCTCATAATAGAGAAGGGAGAGTGTTGCATTCTTGGTATCTGAGGTGTCTGCCTCTCATCAGTCTGCTTGTGGGATGTGGAGAGTGATTGTCTTTGCATAGCATGTCTTTCCACCTTCCTCTTCACCTATTTAATTACCTTTATCTCACCCAACGAGTCTTCTCATTTTTGCTCTTCCTATATATATACACTCCTATATACTCTCCTCTACCCCCTGGGTAGAGTGAGCAACAGACTGGATGGGGGCTTAAATGCTGGCTGGGGTGAAGCCACTTGTCTTACGAATAATATAGACAGGTGGCTGGTAGATGGTCTCTGTAAGCACATCCCATTTCTTAAATCTAGAATGGTTTTTCTTATGTTGGTTGATTTGCGTGTTCCGTTGTTCTTTCTGTTCTTTATTTTTGTTCTGTTCTGGTTTTGTTTCATTCTTTCTGTCAGTTTTCCTACTTCATACGCTTTTATTAAGTCTTGAAGAAGTCCATCTGGCTAGCTGGCCTTCCTGATTATCCTTTGGGAGATTTAACCAGATGTTATAAAACACTAGAGTTTCCCATTTGAACCCATTGTGTAGTCAGTGCAGTCCACTTGCTCCATGTAACATCAGTAGCATGGTGTGTAGAGGGAACTTTTCCTTTAAACAACTTAGCTTTGGTAGTCAAAGTGCTAAAACAAGCTGCACTTCAGTACAAATTCAAAGTTTCTGAAGCAGCCCGAAGCCCTTTGTATGCTGCTAATATCTCTTTCTTCAGTTCAAATGTAGCATTCTTTGGATCCCCTATATCCTCAGCTCCAAACTCTTAGAGGTCTACTTTGGATCTCACCTGATATTCTTTGCCAGAGACTCTAAGTAGGACCCTTTTTCCCAGCTGCAGTGTAAAGCATGTTTTTTACATCTTGTCTTGTCTGGACTGGTCCCAGGGCTACTGCATGGATTCCCTCCTGTCTAATTTGTTCAAAGGCTTGCTGTTGCTCAGGGCTCCACAAAAATCATTCTTTTGCGTTACCTGATGGAAAGGTCTTACAATAAGACTATAATCTGGGATATACATTCTCCAGAAACCCATAAAACCAAGGAAACACTGGGTTTCCTTTGTTCTATTTAGTGGTGACACAGCAGTGGATTTCTGACTGTGCTGCTTGCTGCATTGCCCAGAAATGGAAGAGAGTTCTCCTCAAACACCTGGAATTGGAAATCACACAGGGAGTACTGGAGGCTTCTGGGAATTGCAGTCTGTCTCTTCTTAGCATATTTTCTTCTCAGAGAGCCATAACCAATGTGAGTATAGTGCAGACTTCCAGGAGCCGGGACCCAGGAAGTGCAGCTCTCTGGCACTGTGCTCCAGTACTAACAGCTGGCTGCATGATGTCATGGTATGGAATACCAACAGAACCAGGGCAAAAGTGAACCAAAAGTATGTTCTCATGTGCTTGTTAAAAATCAAGTTGCAGTGTAATAATCTTGCTTGGTATTTTATTACAGTAACAACAACAACAAAAAAAATCCACTACAAATTAATTTTCATAGCTGCATGCGTCAAATAATTACAAAATGCTTATTTTGAATAAAAATTGTTCTTCCTGTTTTGGAGGACTATATTTATCAGCAGTACACTTCTCAGACTCTGCACAGAACAATTTCACAATCATATTAATAATAATTTTATAAGCCACACATACTAATGGAATGATTTCAGAATTACTCTGGGTAGGTGAAAAAAAAATCCTTCAGGATTAACTGATCTTCCATAGTTCCCATACAGATTTTCACAATTCAGTACAATAGTGATGGGATTCTGGTGTCTGAGTCACAAAGGCTGAACCTGCTCACTACTACTTAGTGTACCACTGCAGCTGAGTAACAATGAATCACAAGAAAACAATCTTGTATTGAAAACAGCAAAACATCAAATAAAACTCCATCTCAAAAAGTGAAAACTAAATACTGCAAGATCATTTTGAAATTTCACTGCAGTTTGTAACAGAACAATTATACACAACAGAATTCATGCAATAATTGAAAGATAAGTATACACAGCATTGCTGAAAGAACAATTTAGCTTTGCACACTCTTGAAATAATAAGCTTCTTTTTTTTCCATGGTAACAACTCTCAAATCTGTTTTTTGTTTGTTTTTTACAATGGCTTTTTAAAAATAATTGAGGAAGGTTTTTCTACTAGCAAAAGCTGAGTGGTTGATCCCATGTAGTACAAGAAATAGACAGGAGCTTCTAAAGGAGCATCAGGCTCTCAGCTGTATTGGGCAATACTTCTGTGAAGTTAGTGAGAACTTTAACAGTTGATTTGTCCATTAATTTCCACAGCAGTACCATAAACACCTCCATAATATTATTGGAGCTGCTTTAATATATACCCTTAATTCTTTCCTCCAGGAGGCTGTGCACTAATTTCAACTACTGTGTTTTAAATACATCAAACCTCTCTCATCTGCACAAGTTACCAGCACTGAAGCTGGCAACATCTCACTATTTCACAGTAGCTCCAAAATAAAATGCTAAAAGCAGTATTTCTTCTGTCAATTATTGAGTAAAGTTCCAAATAACAGTGCAGTAAGAACATCATCTCTTATATCAAAGCCATGAAATGAGGATACAGACATGGATTTCAATATTACTCTACTTCAGACAGTTCTTTGAAGCTAAATGTTACAGAGGAACATAAATAATTATATTACTTCAGTCTGTAGTTGACATCTAATCACATTTAGCAAAAAAAGTTTGCTATAATATTATTAATAAACAAAAACACACAAGGTTTTAAATGCATTCTCATATATCTGATGTACAATGTAGATACAAGAAAAATGGCTTGTTGCTGTTATATAGAGAAGAACAAACATAGTACTAGATCTAAAGTCACACCAGCAAGATCTCTACCAAAGTTTCATAGTTCAGCTGTAGGGGTAAGTGTAAAATTGGAATGTATTTCAGAGTAACATCCATAAAGTCACAATAAATTATGAATTAAAACTGCACCTGAACTTACATCTGCAATTCATCTTTGTGCACACAATTATGTATGCATAGTTATTTATGCCTGATATCATTCACTTTTTTGCTACTGCAAGTGAAGGTGCATACGAAATTGCATACATGAATTCTAGACTTTTGTTGAAATCTTACTCAGAATATGGTCTTTAAAAGGAAGTACAGGCTGAGAAAGCAGAGATACTTTTGGAGCAAGAAGGCAAATGAAGGATAGAATTTAATTGTGGTATTGTCAACTTGTAAGAGTTCCAGTTCAACCTGATCTACTCTGAAAGTGGTCACGACAAATGTGTAACTGAGTTACTGTTATTACACAACTTCTTAGCTGACTTACCTCTCTTGTACCCCTCCAGAGATGCTATTGGGGCTACTCCTTTTCGCCCACACTGGATAGATTTTGAGTAGAATAATATTTTTTTCATAGCTCGTTAAATGTTGTGCACAAAAGCTGTGAAAGTTCATAACAAACAATAATACACAGGCATTGTCTTGAGTTTCTGTTCTCATAATTTTAGCACAACCATGAACAGGTCTGGAGCAATGAGAAGAGTATGCTTGTAGCTAAGTTGGCAATTAGGAAGCAATGGCAGCTTCTCACAGGGAACTGGGATAAGCCATGGAGATCAGCACCCTCTGCATCTGGATCAACTGCAGACCGAGCCCAGCAGGTGAGTGCAACGTAGAAACGCGCTGCCTGTAATATCAGCTTCTGTTTCTGGCTCCAGATCACAAAAAACAGTGCAAAAGGTGATAATGTAAAGAAAACATTACAATGAACTTGGGGCATTGAGAAAAAGCAGCAATACTTTCATCATGCTTTCTCTTGGATCCCATCTGAAAAGGAAAATGAAAAAAACCTAACTTCTTTACAGTGTTTTCTTCTTTTCCTTAGACATTATCAAAACTATAAACCCCTAGAAACAGCCTGAAAGACAACTATTGAACTAGGCCAAAATTAACTAGTAAAAGCCTGCCAAATAATCTTCATAATAATAATATTAAGTTCAGACAAGATTTATTTCAAGTTGTCCATCCCTAAACTAGCTTGCTGAAGAAAGAAGAATTCTGAAAGCTTCCTACTTTAATTTGTTTATTCCCTGCTGTGAATTGATTGAAAAGCCCTCCTATTTAATGCTGTTCAAGGTAAAAGAAAAAAAGTAAAGATTTCATACTCTTTGCCATCAGATATCTGTGTTGTTTTTTTTTTTCTTTGAAGCATGCTATGACGCCTACAATTAGATCTGCATTTCTGAGGGAGGATGGAGTCAATGGAGGACAGTTACTGTCATAAGTAGTGGTTATGGCTGTTCTCAGACATGTGGTGAGAGTCCTTCCAGTACACACAGCAGCATGTAGGAGGGCAGTTCACTCAGTTTCACTGTCTGTCTCTTTGCAGAGCAGCCTTGCTGTTTTGGAGCTCACAATACAAGCTGAAGTACTTGCATATTCCACTGAAGTCTGTTCAGCTCTTAAAGTTTTGTTTAGTGTTTCATTCAACTGGATCCAGCACGGTACTGTTTTGATTTCCCAAGAAACTGTGTTTTCTTGCGTGTTGCTGACAGGTATGTAGAGATATACAGTAAATCCTGCTATTTGGTGAGCATAAATGCCTTTGTATTTCATACAGGTTGGTGCAAAGTGATCATCTGAAGGATTTGTATGACTGCATACTCAGAACAGAGTGTGTCTCAGGCCTGAAAATTAGAGAGAGGAAACAAACTGAGAAATAAATATCTTTCATTTTCATTACATCTGCAAACAAATTAAAAAGTCACCCAGTTAATTATCTACATTGTAAGATCTTATGTATATGGACTTATGAATAGCTAAACACTGCTGCATAAAAAAAGCATCTTGAAAACAGCAATGTGCATCATCATATGAAGAAAGCTGGGTTAGAGAGATGTGCATCTAGCTGGGAAATGGGCATGCCTTTGCAGGACTGGAGTGCTGCTGTGAGGGAAGTCTGGGTCTTCTCCTTGTGCCATCTGCATGGTGCTACCAGGTTGGTTAACTCTGAGCTGGAGCCAAAAGGTGACACACAAGAAAATACCCCACTGCACCACCGCCCTCTGCTTGTCAGGGAGTAAGGCTTAACCTACGTGTTTCTCCTCACTGTTCAGCACGCACCATGTTCTCCTGGTCACAGCGTGCCCAGCACAAGGAACTTTGAGACCATCAGTTTCCAGATCCAGTCAGATAAAGGAATGACACCGTCCTGTTTGGTGGCATGCCAGTCATCGCCACCAGCCTTACCATGCCCCTCACTGCACTGTCCCATCTGAAAGTTGTCCCAGTACCACCCAGTGCACATCAGCATGCTGTTTTATAAGGAATACACAACAAATACTAAAAAGCATTAACTGTTACCTCAGATGACAAGCATGTGTCACCAATGGAAGTTTTTGCAGAGGACAGATAGGTATTGGTGACAGTAATATCTTCTAGTTCACTGCTGAAGTGATCAGACTCTTTGATGACATTATAATTTAGAGCCACACTGTAATTGGCAGGCTTCTTGTCCCGTTTCAGATGGCAGTTGCAGAGTTTCCTGAAGGCTGACCTGAATTTCTGGGACATGAGATTGTAAATTACAGGATTGATGGCACTATTTAAATAAATACAGATTCTGCAAAATAGCAGGAACCAGTTTTCTTGGAAGGGACTGGAGAGAAAGGAATTGACAACCACCAGTGTTCGATAAGGCATCCACAGAAATGCAAAGAGGACTACCACCACAGCCAACATCTTGGTAACCTGGGGGAACACAGACAGACACAAGGTGAGCAGGTTAATACAGCTTGGAAGGAACAGATATCTTCCTAAATTTCTAGGGCCAAAGCAAAACTACTGACAGGTTTTTCAGCTGTGAATTTCAGAACTGTGTTTGATTCAGAAAGTCCTACTGTAAGAAAAGCAAACAGAAACAGCACTTGGTTTCAAATTCCTCCTGGTTTTTGTTTAATAGCTGTAGATTTTTCATCTCCCCAAGCTGGAAGATCTCTTTTGGACTAACACACTCAGTAAACTAATTCAGTTTGAAGCCTATTTACATGATCTGCTTTAAGAAGTACCTTGTGGGGTTTCAAAAGCCAGAAGTATTTTTTAAAGGAACTAGATTCAGTCCTAATCCTAAAATCCTAATATTTAATTAGATCTTCATTATTTGGTTTTTATTCTGAAATGTCAGTTGTCATCTACAAGCAGAGGAATATAAGGGATTATCATAATACTTGATTATTAAAAGAGCTTTCATCTATTGTGCAAAACAAAAAACAGCCCTTGAGAATACCAAGGATATCTGAAATGAACAAGAAATAATTGAAAAGTTATTAAAAAAACCTTTAAGAGACCTTTTCTTCTAAATTATAATTTACTTTCATTGTAAATATATACTACATATATACATACAGTAATTGAAGTCCTAATATATTGTAACATATATTGTATATTTTAAATTCCAGTCTCTACACTAAAGAAAGCTTGAAAAGTATTAAAGCAAGGTGGAAAGTACAGCGAAATGTGACTACATGGGAAATACAAGGAGATAATACAGTGGGGTGCCCTCATGTACATCAGAGGATGATTTCCTAAACTGCATGTGCATGAACTGAAAAGAAGCAGGCAGGTTCTGGTGAGCAGTACCTGCTACTTTTATGTTTTGTGTTTTCCTTTACTATTTGCCTTTCTTCTTGACATAATGCAGTTGCTGCTTATTGACAAAATATTTTAAAGAATGACTTTTTACCTTTGCTTCAGTCATATTATACTTTATTCCTTCTAACCTCGGTACGTGAAGATAAACATAATGAAGCAGCAGCTACTGTTGCCACAGGAAACATTCGGCTGTATGGTTATAATTCACTGCTTGCAGATCTGATAGATTTAGATTAATAAGACATGAGTTTCAGCTGATGCCTCTAAGACAGATAATTCCACTAAAATTACTCATACAGCGATGCTTTGAAGTTAGAGCATATCGTTTGTTTGGTTTTTTTGATCAGATGTATAATCTCTTGAAATGCACTGATACGAAGGCTATGGTTTGACACTATAATTCTAACCCTTCTCCCCTACTTTTTATTTCTTTACAGTTCTGTTCAGTAGGAGCCAAAAACCAGACTGAGGAATATTATCTCCCTATTTTCTCACCTGACTGATATATCTCCTTGCAACTTCTAGACTACCTTTCTTGACTGCTGTGCACAACTCATCACCATAACAGAGCAAACCAAAATATGAATATCTCAGGTAGCTGAAAAGATTTTTTTTTCCTTATTTCTGAGTCACATCTGAAAGAAGGCTGCAAGGAGCACTGTGATTCAGTGCTGGCCTGCTCTGGCTCACCAAGATTGGGATTCCTTATCTCTCTTTCCTTTCATCCCTCCAGTTAGGCCCCAGTATGCAGTTCCAAACTGAGGAAGTCCATTCAACTGAAAATAATCGTTTATATGGAAAATAATCCACATTTAAAGGAAAACAGTATGCCTTTGTAGGGCTTAGATTAAAAATGGAACTAACTAACTAACTAACTAGATGTGTTGCAATTGCTCAGGCATTCAGAGGGAGAGTAGGTAATAGTCCACATAGGCATTGGAGTACTTTGCTACCAGAAGCTCAGGAGGGGAATTCGTAATCATAGCTACTGATCAGTGACAATTTAAGTTTCTTCTGATTCTTTCTTTAAGGAACAATTGCTCAGAAAAACACTTTCAATGATGTAGCTGTCACTTCAAATCCTAGGTTGTATTAGGAGTAAATTCATCATACTTACTGTTAGAAAATGGAAATATATTAATTCATGAACTTTTAAGTCACATAATTGATATGGTACAGCAATTAAAAAATGCCTATTATTCCTTAAGTTCTGTATGCCACAAAGACATATACATATGTACTGTGCAAACTGTTAGCTAAATTTGTGTACTCGTGCCTTTAGTGTGTATTTTTTATTCTATCTAACATCACCAGCTTATACTGTTGTCATGTTCAGCTCACCGAGGCTGTGATTTTGCAAAATATTGGGACTGGCTCTTAGCACCAGATAAAATATATCATGGAGACAGCAGAAAGTACTCTGAGCTGAGATCAATTCAGTTTGCAGATTTGAGTGAATCACAGAATATTCCAAGTTGGAAGAGACACAGAAGGATCATCAAATTCAACTCCTGGCTCAAAACAGGACCACCCACAATTCAAACCCTACATCTGAGAGTGCTGTCCAAACACTTTTTGAAATCCCACTGTGCTGGGGAGCCAGTTCCCATGCCAGACCACCCTAACACATTCTCTGCCATGGATTCTACAGTAAATGCAAGAAGCAGGAACCTCTTGTTCCTTCAGTTGATGCAAACCATCAAGAATTGCAAGCCACAATTCTAAAGTGGCTGCAGCTTCAGACTGTAACTGCTTGTGCAGATGACAGCAGCTCCTCTGCTTTGGACTGATTAGTTTGTCCCCGTTGTGACAGGACATCTTGTCATCCCTCTGCACTCTCAGGGCTTCTGAACTAAAGCTGCTGCTATTGTGAGCTTTACTCTTTCCCCCAGTTTTGTCATTACAGATGAGCCCTTCACATGACCTAAGTCAAAGCTGCTTTCTTCTCTACATCAAAAATCTCCACTGGGATGGATGGGTATATGCAGGAATGGGGGAAAGTTTGGCCGTTTTACATAAATGTCAGAACCATTTTGAAATCACTTCATATGAAATTTAAGTGAACATTAGTATTGTCAACCTTGTCCACAGCAGAGGGGTTGGAACTAGATGATTTTTAAGGTCCCTTCCAACCTAAGCCAGTAAATGATTCTATGATTCTGTGACTATTTTTGGAGTGGCTAATTATTTTGTATCAGTGAAGAAGGAAATAAATATCAAGGGGAGAAACTTTTTAAGGACCTTTGTTTTAGTACCTATTCTATCTAACCATGCATGAAAGTTCTCTGAAAATGGAAGCATGGCCATAGGAACACTCTAGAAGGTACTGGTATGTCCACTAATTGCTCAGGTGAAGGCAAGCACACTGATTGCTCTTTTCTTGTGGGTATGCACAACCTCTTCTATGTTCACAGTACAAATTATTCTTAGTTAAATAAATTGAAAACATGAGTAGAAGTGTTTGAGAAAGCCTATTGTAATCCAAATTTCAAGTGTACTTTGGATGTAAAGTACTTGAGAATGAACATGCTTCTGGCTGCATGAAATCCTTATCACGTCCAATCTTTCTGTTTCTAATGCTGTGAAAAACATTTTAAATTTTTTTGTTTTGGTTTGGTTTGGTTTTTTTTACTGAGCAGATTCTCAATATTTTAATTCTGAATTGGTTTCCTACCTTTCCTTTTTGCTCCAAACCCTCATAATTCTAAGGAAGTTATTTTACAAGACATTTTCATTACCACAGTACTGGTAGTTGCTTGTTTCTCCTTTGATCGTTAATCTCTCTTTCACTGATAAGTAAAAGTTGAAATCATACTAAGTCACTGTGCCATAAACTCACTGGTGTTTTACAAGCATGTAATAGTATCTCCTTTTGCTGTGCTTGACTGTGTTCGATATCATTCTTCTCATGCTTGTTGGCGTTCATTGCAAAGCAGAGACTGTACATGCTAACACCCAAAATATTGAAAGTTCTATAGTGAGGAAGAGGATAAAATAAATAAATTGATGTATGGTATTAATATAATACTGCAGATGCACTAAGTGATGTGACTGAGGATTTCATATAAGCTGTACAGAACTATTCTCCATTGCTAGTTGGAATTCATGCTTGCTCTGCTATGAGTGAATACAGAAGATTTTATAGAGGGCAGTTCTTCACGTACTGCATCATCATAGAGAAGAGTCTCATTGGAAGGTAACCTGCTTTTTTAAACAATCCTAGAGGGCCGTTAGATAATTTGATTGGACTTAACATCTAACTTTGAGAGATATGCATAACATTCTGTTGCAAGTGTAAATAAACATCTTCACTATGTAAGGCTATATCATTTTTTTCACAGTTCCTTGATATCTAGGAATTCCTTTGGGTAAATTATGAAATATACTTGCAAGTAATTCAACATTTATGTTATGCACAGACAAGAAAGACGCTAACAATTTAGAAATGTTGACACACCCTCATCCCTGAGCTAGTAGTAAAAAAAAAAGCAAAAAAAAAAAGCAGAAAAAGCAGTTACCTCATAAACTATGAAGTAAAGATGCGTATACAGATTTGTTGGCTGTTGTTACTTGTTAGTGAACCTCTATTTACTTAAGAAATTTGCTCTGATGTACTTTGAATAACTCATTTTCTGTTCATAAAATGAAAATGTTTCTTTTCCTCTGATCTTTTTAATGAACACCTTGAGAATGGAATGCCTAAAATGGACAGTATCAGTGAAACTGGAGTTGACCTTCAGCTTTTACTGCCACATTCTGAATTCACTGTCCCATACAGAAACATAAAATAAGTTGCTAAACCTTCCAATGTTCAAGTAACAACCATTATCATGTTTAGTCTGGGGAAGAGGAGGCTGAGGGGAGATCTTATTGCTCTCTTCCAATCTTTGAAAGATGCTTACAGCGAGAGCGGGGTTGGTCTATTCTCACTGGTGACAGGTGACAGGATGAGAGGAAATGGCCTCAAGTTGTGCCAGGGGAGTTTGGATATCGAGAAAACTTCTTTATAGAAAGGGTTGTTAAGCACTGGAATAGACTCCCCAGGGAGGTGGTTGAGTCACCACCCCAGGATGTGTTTAAAAACTGTTTGGATGTGGTGCTCAGGGACATGATTTAGCAGAGGGTTGTTAGAGTTAGGGTAGTGTGTTTAGGCTGTGTTTGGACTCAATGATCTTTAAGGTCTTTTCCAACCTGAGCAACTGTATGATTGTATGATTATATGATTCTATTTCTGCAAGCAAAAGATACTTAATGTTACTGGAATTGGAACTGGTGGTGAAAAAATAAAGAAAAATAAGTGTTTATTTTGATATTGACAACCATATGAAGCATAATTGTTTTTAAACTAATAAACTGAAAGGATGGATTGGTCTTTTTTTTTTTTTTTCCCTCTTCTGTAACATTCATAATTAATTAGAACTGTATTTTTATAGTATTTTTGTGTATTTTTTATAGCATTTTTATGTATTTTTAAAGTATTTTTCTACTTGCAAGTGAAAACATCTCTCAGTAGCTCATCTGTCTGCTGTAATCTACATCCAGTATTTACAGGTAAACTTTCAGTCTTGCTGATATTTTGATGTATTTCCAGAAGGCGGACTTAAGAATACCCTCAAACATTCACCTTGGGAAAGGTGCTTTCAGTCGTTAAGTTTGCTGTAAGCATTCAGTTCCTACATCAACTGGATTCCATGTTGTGTGTACATGTTATAATGCAAATATATTTATTTCACCTCCCCTTTGGAGTAAGTTAAGTAACTAGGGCTTCTTTATATGTTGGTGCAAACGAAAAAGAAGGCTGTGATTAAAGACTGAAGAATTATTACCTTAAATTTCAGATGTGTAAAGCTAAGTATTAACATGTGTATGAATAAAAATATCAGTTGAAAATGAACTTCATGATGGGACAATGAACTGACTTTACCGAATCTTTCTTGCCTAGAATTTTTAGTAATGACCAATGTTACAGGCAGTTTTTTTCCCCAAACTGAGTTTAGGCACATATACATTGCTATTTATGTGCTGTAAGTGCCTGTAACTGTAGTTAATAAGGTTCCTCAATTGCTGTTCATTTTGACGAGGATACAGTCTGTGAAAGAGTTTTCTGGAAGATTTAACAGTATGGTTGGTTTGTAAGTACCAATAACAGGCTGTTTTGGACTAACAAAGATACAGATTCATAGACTAAAACCTGAAAAATCAAAGATTTAATTACTGCAGTTGCCTCTGTAACTGCAATCAAGAAACTGAAATCCACTGGCTGTATAATGGGGTAACAAGCCAGAGGTCTTCAGCCTCTCACAGCATCATTAATAATGGTACTACTCTAAATACAGCTATGGAGCAGAACACACAGGCTAAGAAATGTTGAAAATGATATTAAATGTATCATGTGACTAAAAGAAGAGTATTTTGACCTACATCTTGATTGGTTGCTTATTGTAAGAATTAACTAACTAATTAAAAATACCTGAATAATGCAGTGAGTGTAAAAGATTGAGTAAAAACACACATGTAATGGATTTCTCAAACGCTAAGAGAAGCCTGTAGAAATCTCTCATGAAATACATACCTAGCAGGAAGCAAAAGTAGGACTGCTTCCTTCTTAGATTTGTTGTCTGTTGTAGTGAAATCTCAAACGCATTTTTTTCTCTGGGCTCTTGAGAAGTGCCTCTATCTATCAGCTGTGGCATGCTGTTAGAGACTGTGAAACATCTTAAAGAATAATGCCACTAAAATATTGGCTGTGTTGAAACCAGTAACAAATCACTGATGAAAAGAATTAGGATGTTATACTGCTGCTCACTTATAGAATGACTTGAAATATACACCTTCAATCTTTTTGTGTGCATAAATGCAGTTTTTACCTTAATCCTATACCAATAAATACAGATTATAAGTTCTACAGGAGGACCAGGCTTCCTTAAATGTTCAAATTCAGTATTTAATTGGAAAACACAAATTCAGAGTCTGTATTTTCTGATGAGTGAGAAGAAATTAATTCACTTCTTAGCACTTATGATCATCTATCCAAATGATCATACAGCTGGTAAATATATCTTAGCATTGAATTTGCATTGAAGTTCTTTCTTCAGATCTCAGTAAAGTAAATGGGACTTTGAATTGTCTTGCCTTAAGAGAAACCCTTTGTCAAGAAATCTTATTCTAATCGTATTGATCATTCCTCTATTAAGCTTTGAAGTTTCAGCTACTTTGAATTCAGTTTAACTGAAGAGTGCTGCAAAAATTTGCTTTGTCACTTTCCCTGCTGTTTAAGTTGGGAAAATGTGTACAGAAAAACTATTTCATCCTGTTTTTCTGTTTCAGATTTTGCACATTTCTCAGCAAAACATATATCCTATAACGTTTATCAAAGAGGTCTCACTTTAGTTTTAGTTACCTTTTCATTTTCTCTTAATCTTCTGTTGCAGAGAACAATTGGTCACTGTTAATGACCGAAACCCTCCGTAGGCCTTCAGAAAATTTCACATAGAAGTCATATTTTCAACTCTCTATGATCTTCAGTCTAGCAAGGTTAATTCTTTTGCAGTTAACAGGTGAAACTTCACTCAGCAAAATCATCAAAATCTCTATCATACCTAATAGGAGTTTAGGATGCCTCTTTAACTGGCAAACTAAGCACATGCTTGAGGCTTTACCTGCATACTTCAGTACTGAAAACAAGCTTAATACTGGTTAATGCTATGAGCCTTTCCTCTCTGAAAACTGAACTTATCAATGTTGGCCTTCTTCTGGAAGAGATCTTCCCTCAAGAGACAGTCTGGAGTTACCTACTGACTTACACTGTCTGATCAAAGTCTCTGCAGTGGAAATAAAGGATTCATTGCTTTTTAGAAAAAGTATTTAGCTTCTGAGAAAGAAGAGGTAGAATGAAGTGGTTTTTATTTCTTTGGGGAAACAGAAAGCCTGATGGAAAATACAAATTAGAAATGGACTCCAACATAAGAAGCAGTGCCTATCTCTCAGAAAAGAAAATTTTTCTTTTAAAAAATCCTCTAAAATAGAATTATAAATCTCTGCTATACAGTACAGTTCAGCAAATCCCACATGAGTGAGATTGATTTAGTTCTTTTCAAGTGGATCTAAGAATGGAGTTTGATGTGTTCTATAAGCACGTATTGGTGCTTCTTTCCCTATTAGAGTTCAGTTGCAGTGTAAACAAATAACTCACAACTTAAGTAATTGTCCAATATCAGCAGTAATATATGCTGCTTAGTGAAAATGTGTTGGAAATGGAGGTATTTTATGAGAAAATAAAATGTAATTTGTGCCTTTCCCTCTAACTTGATGTTAAAAAAAAGAACTCATTTTTATATATATTTTTTGCTTGTCTTCCCCATTAATATTTGTCTCGCAGTGCTTTGAATGAACAACTCTTTAGGGGGCCCTGAATATTACTTTGAAGGTTTTGTTCTTTGGCTGGTGTTGATCCTAGGGTACTGACTATTTAGTAAATAGATTTTGCTTCTGTTGGCTTTACAAACACTGGGCTGAAATAAATAATATTCTTTGAACCAACACAGTTCAGTTACTTTTAAATCATATCGGTGGGAGGGTGAGAGCAAGGAAAGGAATGAAAACATAGAATCACTTTCTACGTAGAAGACCTGACTTGCATTCATCAGATACATCATGCAGTCTGAGCTAATCCCTATAGATCTCTCAGGAAAATAAATAGTTAAAATATGCTTGACTCACAATTCAGGCCTTCCTTCTAAGTCATAGAATGATCTAAATCAAAATGTCTGAGCTCTTTTTTTCCCCATTTCATTGTGGCAGTAAGTTTATTTATGCTAGAAACTATTTGTTCTAATGAATCTGAACATGGTCCACCTATTCTTCTACAGTAGTCAGTTCCTTCCTTCCTGTTTCTCTCAGTGTTGATCTTCCATACACCCGCTGTTTCATCTCAGGCAGTTGACCTCCATAATTGTTAGAAAGCGTTTAGTTTACTCTGTTTGCTTCCTCTCTGGGCTTAGACCTATCTTGGATGCCGTGTTATGGTTGCTGCTCTCTTGTCCTTTTTCATAGAATCATCAAATCATAGAATGATTTCAGTTGGAAGGGACTTAAACATCTTCCAGTTCCATGGGCAGGAATGCCACCCGCAAGATAAGAGTGCCCAGGACCCCATCCAGCTTGGTCTTGAACACCGCCAGGGATCCACAGCTTCTACAGGCAATCCATTGTAGTGCCTCAACGTCTTCAGAAAAATTTCCTCCTCATATCTAAACCAAATCTCCTTTCCTTCAGTTTAAAGCCCTTGTAGAAAGTCAGTCTCCCTTCTGATTCTAAGCTCCCTTTAAGTACTGTAAGGCCACAATGAGGTCTCCCAAAGCCTTCCCTTCTCCAGGCTGAACAAGCCCAGCTCCCTCAGCTTGTCTTTGTAGGAGAGGTACTCCAGCCCTTTAAGCGTCTTCATGGCTCACTGCATCAGCTCCATATCTTTCTTGTGCTGGGGGCCTCAGACTTGGATGCAGCATTGCAGGTAGGGCTTCACAAGGGCAGAACAGAGGGGTGTGGGATGTAAGGAAGCATCCTAGATGTGGAATTTTAGATAACTTGTAAGTTACTCTTCACATTTTAAAAAGTCAGCTTCTAACTCTGGGTTACGTTTCTTACCAGAAACCTAACTTATATATTATTATTTTTTAGGAAAACAATTGAAATTACACAGCCATATGACTCACAGTAAAAAAAAATAAAATAAAAAAAATATTGTGGATATACTGAAAATTAACATTAATTCTTGGAAGCTGACATAGAAATACAAAGTTGATATCATGTGCTTTACAGTAACACACTAATATAGGTAGAAAATGCCTAAAAACAACAACATGATGGAATCTATTTCTGCTGTGAGTCAGAAGCATCTTCAGTTGGTTCTCTTCATGTGAAATGTAGCTGCTGTGTGATGAAGTATAGAGCCTGCACTTATGCAGGTAATTAGCAAGCTTTGAACACTTCAAGAAAGGAACACTTTCAAAACATAGATGAGATAGCGGGTAGAATAAAATTAAATGGTATGACTTAACAGTCTGGGTCAAGCTAAATCCATGTAAGTCAGGCAATCCAAGTTATATTAAACAGGTGCTTCAATTCACATACTGCCATGTTGGATTAATCATCAAAAAAGGTTGGCTTAAGCCTGCATGAAGGCCGAGGAAACAAAGGAACCTGCAGTCTCGCTGTCATATAAATATGAGCTCATAATTGGTTAATTAAGATAATCGTAAGAATGCAAAGGAAGTCCTCCAGGTGTCTGTGTATCTCAACCCATGCAGCTTCTTGCTCCTGTTCTTTCCATTTTGTCTCCTGATTCTTGCAGAGGAAGTGAGGGAGCAGCTGGGTGGAAGTTTGCTTCAGACCCGAGCCAACCCATCACACGAACATCAGCTGATTTCATTTGTCAGAACGTACCTGGATAAATATAAGCGCTACCACAGGAATAGAACTGTGCACCTCACTGTCAGTCATTTTCTCTGATGATCGTATCCTGGACATCACATGAAGATTTTAGATTTTGAGATGTTAGATTATCAGAATCTGAACTTGCATTTTGCCATTTTAAAGCACTAAATACATTTGTGCAAATGTTAACTAAAAAAACCCATGCTGTCCTTGCTTTGCTTCCTGCATTGCACTGCAGAGAAAATGCTAGCTTTACTGATAACACAGTTAGTCTTATCCAACAGGTTGCTTGGGATTTTAGAAAACCTCTGCTGCCTTTATAAGACATAAATCACATCACACTGTAATCCCAATTTTCTGTTTTCACTATAACTTAAGACATTATTTAGACATAACTTAACAGCATCAATTCTTTTTCAAGTGACGCTTAGCACAAGTTACCAAGCCTGCATACTGAAGTGATATTGAGAACTTGAAAATAAATTTTCTTCTACTAATTCATGGACATAGTACAATAAACTTAAAGATTTCTGGGCTGAATATTAACTATAATTGGAGATATAACTAAAGATAACCTAACCTACATGCTTCAGCTGTGCATTCCAAGGCACAGCTCTCATGCTTTGTAAGCTCTTGGTGCTCTAGCAGGCAGCTCAGTTAACTTTTCAGATCTATCTCAGTACTAAGGGAGTACCATCCCTCTCATTAAACAGTAGCAATCTTCATAGCATAAAAACAACATAAATTTCAGCTTATAACCTGAGGGTGCACTCAGCTTGTTTGAAAGGGTGCGCAGCTCAGCCTTGCTTCCTGCAGGACTGCGCAGAGTAGAGAGGCAGAAGCATCCCACCTGGCAGAGCAGCCCTCTGCTCCTGATCCCAGCAGCAGGTGCTGACAGGCATGAACCAGTCATTCAGCATGGAGCCAGGCACCTCCATGCTCACACCACACTGCTGGATGCAGCTGGAGCCTGATCCTGTAAGCCAGTCTGCCAAGTGATACACCAGAATCTGTCAGGACTGGACTAGCTGTGCTGACAGCTGTTTGAGTGGGAGGTCATGAGATTCATTGCAAATAGCCATAAATCATTCCACTAACTAAATTTATACATGCATACATAACAATATGTAAAGCAGCCGGTTAGATCTATGCCCCACTTCTGAGCCACCAGTACAAAAGAAAATATTTTCTGAGAGACAGAATAGCATTTACCAGGCACTTTTATATACAGATGTGCTTATGTAGACTGTTCACAGGGGCACTGAAGATAATAAGGAAAAATAAGAACTTGACTATATTTGCAGAGTCACACAGTGCCTTAGTGGGGACTAAACAACAGGTCTCCTAAACTCCCAGGCTAGTTTATTTTCCTCAGATCTCAAAAGTAGCTGAAGAGTCATTGTGTGCATTTGATTGGATTACTAATAGGCTGCAATAAAAAAAAAAACAAACAACCAAAAAACTGTCATTTAAAGCATTTCATTCTTTACTGACACTTCCTAACTGCTTTTTGTTACAGTAGAAAGAATACTTTTTATTTTCTAGTCCTAGAAGTAGGTGATAAGAAATAGGCAAGAAAGAATACATATTTATAGATATGTATATATGTATATATGTATCTGTGAATTTCTGCTTGAAAGCATATCAAAAGAGATAATATGTTTTACCCCCTTCCACGTATTTAGACCAGTGATCTCTGAAACAAGTTTTTAGATTTCAAAAAGCCACTGCAAACTGCTGTTCCTACCTGTCTTCTAGAAGCAATAGTGCTATTGAAACTCTTGTTAGTCATCTTGGAATTCACAGTCTTGTTTTGATGAGCCACATCATTCTTCCATGTCTTAGAGTTTTCTTTAGGGTCCGAAGGGATGGGATTCAGGAACAGTATTCTAGCAATCAGTCCATAGAGGACAGTTGCCAAAACCATTGGCAAAACGTAAAATATTCCAAAGTCCATCATGTAGATAGGAGAGTAATAGCTCCTGGACACCTTGTAGCCACAAGACACAACAGTAGTGTCTTTGTAGACTGCTGTATTGAGATCTAGTAGGAAAAACCAGAGCATACAGTATATGGAGGTGAAAGACCAGACAAAAACAATGATCTTTTTAGCTCTTGAAAATGTGCATAGGAATTGAGCTTTGATTGGGTGGCAGATAGCTATATATCTCTCGATGGTGAAAGCAGTGATGGAAAAAGAAGAAGCATTGATCCCTAAGTATTGGAGATAAGTGATGCAGAGGCACCCCACGTAGCCATACACCCAGGATTTGTACAGACTTTCTGTGATATTGGGTAGTCCTGCAGCCACAAGCACCATGAGATCTGCCACAGCCAGACTCACCAGATAGCAATTAGTGGGAGTTCTCATGTGTTTGGTTCTCAGGACCACCAAGACCACCATGATGTTGCCCACGATGCCCAGTCCACAGATGAGGAGGACCAAGAGGATGGTAACCACTTGGTATTCAGCTGTAATGATCTCCTGGCTTGACAGCAGCCCAGTGTGATTCTGCTCATCTCCTGTGCCATTCTCCATCTTCACCAGCCTTCTGCTGCTCCTGCCTGGCACTTGGTCTCAGCACATGCTCTCCATGGTGCCTGCAAAAGGAAGAGTGGAGCAGAGCACGGATGAGCCACAGCCCCAGAGCGCATTTTCCATATAGTCACAGTCCCATTTCTGTCCGGTTCTCCACTCACCTGAAATCACCTGGACTTTCAGTCTTTGCAAATTCAATTACCAAACAGGCTAATCCTCCAGTCAAGACTCCAGTTCATGTACACAGACTAAAAAACTTTTCTCATAACTGGTTTGAGGTGTTCATCAGAACACAGCACATGGAGATTTCCACTCGGTAGAGGAGGAGACAGGGAAAGCAGGCAGCCGTGCTGCACTGCCAGCTGGCTGGAGCCCTGCACGGGACTGAGCGGATACAGCCCTGGCCGCCTCCAGCATCTCTGCTTTCCAGGAGGAGCCACAACGAACTGAGGGTGGAGACAGCAGCGGGAAGTAAAGGGAGAGCGATTTGTCAAGCTCCACAGGTTTGCTGCTTCCCGCTGCTTTCCCTCTGCTCTCAGATGGCTCACGGATCGATCACATTGATCCACCCTGGCATCAAAGGGGAAACTGACTGGCAATAAAAATACACTGATTTCTAAAACTCTGGTTTCCCCCGTGTCCTTGTGGAAGTGCCGGTGATTTACACTTCCCCCTGCTTCGCAGGGAACTGCAAGTATCCCTACAGAGCTGTCATAAAGAAATATACCTCAATTTTAGTAAGCAACAAGGAAAAAATAGTTCCTCCCCTCTCGTCCTTCTCCTCTTTTCCCCTCCCGTCCCCTTCCCTTCTTTTATCACTTTTCCTTCCTGCCTGCTTTCCACGCCTTCCTTTCCTTCCTTTCCTTCCTTTTCTTCCTTTTCTTTCTTTTCTTCCTTTTCTTCCTTTTCTTCCTTTCCCTCCTTCCTTTCCTTTCCTTCTTTCCATTTAGGGCAATTGTGTTTGTTTCAAGATGTGAAGAAATGTATTATTTATTGCTTGTTAGCCTTCAGCATCTGCTACTGGTCTGTATCTGAGATGGAAGTTGTTGTTGTATAAGACATGGAAAAGAGATCTTGGTTATCATGCAATAGTAAGTATATCTACAAGAAGTGTTCAGAAGATTTTGATAGTATTAGTCAACACCATTTATGGAGCACTTCCCTTTGCTTTGCCTGTAGTATTTCCCCAAACTATAATGTCCCTGTAAAATCTGAAGTCATTTTAGAAGGAATTTCAAGACAGTAAATATTTGTTCTGTGTAATTAAAGCATCCAGTGTCATGGACTTGGCACAAATATTGCGTGATGTGCATTGCCTGCCACATTCAAATTATCTTCTTAACATAATCATCAATCAGAGATCACATACTGAATCTGGAAATCAGTAAAAAATTGCCTTTTTCTCCTACTTAATGCTGTGTGAATTTTGCCAGCAGCTGTGTTGGTAGGTGCAATATTGCAGCCTTCAAAATACACTGGCTAGTTTCAAAACAATTCAGCATTAATATATGCAAGCCCAGCAGCTGTGCCAGAGAAATTGTGAGAGCAGATGGAGCGGAGATTTCTGTGAAACTTTTATAGCATGTCTGCTGCTCCATTTTATACACATACCTGTTGGTCCAGGCATCAGTTGATATTACATGTACAAATGAGCACATATGCTGCTAGCAAGTCCAAACAACAGACAGAAAAACAAACTCTTGAAATGTGCTGACTCTTGCTGTTGGTACAACTATTTGTGTTAGAGGGAGAAGGTGCGCATTACATTGATACACCCTGTGCTGAACACTGCTTAGCTGACAACATTCTCGTACAAAATCCCCAGTTTGTCTCAATTACAATGTGTCTGCTCACTTGGGGCACAACAAAGCCATAACAAACCATTTCATAACATTAGGCACAAACTGAGATGGAACAGTGAATCACTATAAACACGTCATCCCAACAGCTGTTAATTATTCTTAATTCTGTTTCCCTAACTCAGATCACTTCCCCAACTGGCCTTTTCTGTTCTGAAAAATGGCAAGCAAAAATGGCAATCTCATACCCTGTTACCTGTCTGGACTCAGAATTCATAAAATTCCTTAAATAATGTGTATTCTTTACTATGCACGCACTTATGAGAAAGTGTCAAGTACTCCCTGCTGTGCAAATGCCTCCAGGTCTGCAGTTTGTAAAGAATGAAAGCCACCGTCCATGATGGACCTCCAGTGTCATCCAAAAGCTGTTTTTTTAAAGTTGGTTACTAGCTACTGGTGCGATTAGCTCCAAATGGGTTTTGGATTTACACTTGACATGGTAAAATATTTAAGTAACTTAATTTAGGTGTTCAAGAATTTATTCTCCTACATCTGCCTCACCACACAGCTGTACTTTTGTGCTAAGGCAGTGAGCCTATGGCATAGTTTGGTTTGTGGGACAAATCTGCATCTGGAAAAATCTTTTATGAGTAAAAATTTGAGGGATAAATCTCATTACTCCCGGGCAGTAATCCTTTCTAACTTGTTTTTTAAAGACTTTCACCAAAGAACCCCCCTGCTAAAGCACTGCTAAAATCCTGAATGTGTTTTCCAGAAGTGCCCAAGTGATTTAGGACTTACAATGACTTGAGGATTCCTAAGTGCTTCTCACAAATTCTATTTGGTTTTGGGGATTTTAATCTGCATATTGACATAAAAGTACAAATCCTCTATCAGTGCTGATTTGTGCATATCTCCTTTGTTTACTTTTAATCTTTGTAATAGACTTGGCTGTTACACCAAGAATTTTTAACCTAATTGTTCTGAAGAAGCACTTGTCACAAAGAATAAGAAAAATGGTTGTAAACAATCAATTGGCTCACGTTGGAAAGACTGTTTAACTATTGCCCGGCAACAAGGTCAGTGGGTACTGTGATCTGCTGAGACAGATCTGAGATCATGGGGCAAAGAGGACTGAAGGATGTTAAAGAGGTCTACTGTTTTCTTAACTAATATCTATCAACTTGAGTGGAGAGAAACTGTTACAAGAGAAAGATGAAGCAGAGGAAATTTTACCGGAATAAATGCAGAGAGTTCAGACTACTGAAGGGGCAAGGAAGTCTGCTTTAATGAAGCTTTTTGATTTTCTGAATCAATCCTGCATTGACTGGGAGTTTACCATTCAAGAGACTATCATGTAAGTCAAAGTCTTCACAAAAAGGTGATCTGAAGAAAGAGAGGGTACAGCTCAACAGGGATAAACACAAAATTCTTCATGTCAAAAAGAGAAAGTAAGTACTCAAATTCAGTGTAGAAAAGCTGGCAAGTGAACTTTGGAATAGACTGCCTGCAGAAGCAAGAATCTCTAGAACTGAAGGTCAGTAAAGAGCCATCTGTCATATATATAGCTGATTTGCCCTAGGAGTCCTAGGAAGGGCTGGATATCTACATGAGGTCTGTTCTGACCCTGCTGCCTTCTGATTCCGTCACTATAAACCTTGGATATTTCTTTCTTCACTTTCTTCCTCTCTTATGCACTCCTAAGGAAGGAAAATTTGATCCAGACACTTATATTTTCAATGGGGTATGGAAGATCCTCAAGTGAAGGCCAACAAAGACAGAACTACTCTGTCTCTAGTACTCCAGTAAATTAAAGGTAAAGGATAAAGGTACTCTGCCTCTGGTGACAAATCCCATCACAACATTTGTGCCTTACTGTTCATAGGAAGGATGAAGGCCTGAATTCTGCCAACCTTGGAAAAACAGAGGTCTGTACTCTACAAACTGAAGTTCTCTGTACTGGGAATTTCAGTCTGGAGAAATTCAGTGCCTTTTCTAGGGAGCTGGAAAGCATCCAACACAGGGAAGATTGGACAGGCCTTACAAGGAGCACAGAGCCTCTGCTTGAGCTCTGCTCTATTATGCATGGTGAAATGGGCATCTAGATTTCAGTGGCACAGGCATAGACATAAAGCACAGCAGTCGAAGAGCAGCAGAAAAAGCAGTCATGGTCTGGTTACAAAATTGCCATTACTTTAATGAATTAATGTTTTTCAGACTTTCCTACAACAATCTGTGAGCAGTGAGGTTGAATGCAAATTGCAAATAAAGGTTATAATCACGGATAATTGATTTTTTTGTAGATCAGTTTGTTATCCTCCCTTTTCCAGCCCAAACCTCCTATCACAGTATAGTCATTAAAATAACTATTACTAAGAAAACAGTTTCCAAAACAGTGTAAAAGTCTTATGATACTTATTTTAATTCTAATCACTGTACTCTAGGAGTGAATTTAAAGATAGTAGTGAGATCATCCACGAGTTGATTTTAAGAACGCTATGTTCATTAGAGCTGTCTAAAGGTCTGAAACCTTCTATTTTTCCATTTCATAAAGTGAGAAACAAACAGGAGTTTCTTTTCTTCAAAAACAGTTACTAAATGATATTGTGACAAGTGCACTGGAAACAAAGAAACTGCCATTTTATGACAGTGAAAAAGAAAGAAAGAAAACCTCTCCCCAGGAAGGATTATACATGTAAAACACTGCATTTTTAATATCTTTAATATACTGAGCATATATAGAGCATATTTTTAATTTTTAAAAAAATATCATTCTTTAAAAAAGAATATTAAAGATGACTATAAAATTTCTACAAATGCATTCACCTATGCTTTTTATAGAAATGAATTGTGGAAGCATCAGCAAATAGATGTAAAAGGTTGCTTAGAATTTCACTAATACACTCACAGATTTCCAGATGAGCTTATAAGAGATATTAGCTGTGAAGGTCAGCATACTGAATATTGATTAAAGGAATGACACTACAAAATGAGCCTTGTCCATTTGGCATTAGAATTTGGTTGACTTGAGCACTTCAAAACAATACTGACCTACAAAATGAAAGGATATTTCTTCAAGCAAAATGCAATTCCAAGTTTTTCATGTACAGCTGACCATTCACTTCCTACTGTATTGAGGTATGAAGAAGTATGAAAGTTCCCATCCCATGCTACATATCAACAAATGCTTTACACAGCTTTCAAGGTAAACATTATTATGTGGAGATGACAATTTCTGTCTGAAGGAATTTGTTGAATTGGATTAATTGGATTAATTGGAAGATAATGGCCCGCATTCTTCCAAAGTATCTCCATGGTAGCTTAATATTATTCTGACTTACATGAAGTCCTATCATCCTTCAAAAAACATTAAGTGATGTTATTTGATAAAACACAATTTCAAAGAAGAAAAGTCTACTTTATTTCATATGCTTACATTGGATTGATACAGTTGCTCATATTTTGAAAAATACAGTGGAAATCCCTTTGTAATTATGGACAATGAGTAGATTATACTGTCAAATACTTAATAAAACTCGAAGTATTTAATAATTAGTCAGGAATCTCATTCTTTAAGATTTAGCTCCTATGAGCACACACCTCTGTTATAACCATCAATAATAATTTCCTATAAAAGAAATACAGTATTTGAAACAAAAGAAAAATATAATAGCTATCTGAAAGAACAAAGCAGGATTCTTGTCTTTGGTGGTTATGAGTTTTAGATCTCATGAATCCCATAATTTTACTTCAAGGTCAGAAGAAATTTCTGGTTTCTATTTAAAATGAATTTTCTCTCTGCTTTGTGTCTATATAGAGCCTTAGATCAGTAAGCTAAACACTAATTCTACCATGTCTCTGCTTGAGTTTTGTCAGTAAGAAATTATAGTTGCTTGTCTGTTATTCTAGAGGGTAGAGTAATGAATGATTCAACAGGCTTACAAGACACTCATTTAACTTCACTCATAGAAGAAAGGTTTGCCATAATTCAGTACGCTACCAGTTACTCATACTCAGAAGAAATGCAATGCGAGGATAAGTCCTTCATTAATTATACTATGTTCAATGAAAATTCTTCCTTACTGTGCCAATTATTCATTTCACCTAAGTATCTTCATTGCCAGCAGGCAGTTTGGCACATCCATAAGAAATGCTCAGTGGGTTTGAAATGCTAATATAGTGGTTGAGGAGGTTGACTCCTTTGGTCATGTAAAACAATTGTTAAAAAAACATTTTTTCATTCTTGAATAAATATCTCAACAAAATCCTGTAGAAAGGCACTGGAGAAAGAATATCTGGGAGAGCAGCACTCAGCTGGTGTGATGGCAGAAGGATCAAGGTGAAGCAGAGTCACCTGCTGAAGTGTAGAGCTGGACCATCAATTTGTCTATATAGATTTTTCTTTCTCTTGTCCCTCTACCAAACTAGTCCAATTCAGGATTCAGTGAATTGATTTTCATTCTGGTACGAGAAAGGAGTGAATCTTGTGCTTCTTCATCTCTTAGTTCCATCTAAAGAACTCTTAAAAGCTTTAATGAACTTTCATTACACATAACAGAAAGGTCAGCAGTTTCGTATACTTAAGGCTGTCAAATAGTAAGACAAATGGGTACATAAAGGACAAAAAGTTGAGGTAGAGGATTCATCTAGTGTTTTGAAAAAAATATCAGAAAACCAATGCAGGAGAAAGCCATTATATGGACCTTAACACAAAAGAGAAACTTTGATTAGAATTTGTGCTTTGTGAGGTGCTAGAAAACTTAGTCAGAAATGCATTTATTTGCATTTATGCAAATAACCAATTGCTTTATTTCTGCTGCTAAGAGAACTGCTCACTTGATTCAGTAAGTGCAGGTTTGATAATTACTGTGAGACATGCAATCTTAAGGACAATGCGGTGACATGCATGTGAAATAGCTCATTTGAAAAAAGCACAGTGATAACAAACAGAGGAACAAATCTTTTATGTTTTTAATTGGAGATAAGCAAATAGGTCTGAATCAAATAAAATCTGCTCAAACCGTAATCCTGTGAGATAAAGCTGATTTTTCCTTTATTCTTTTATTGCTTAGATTATAGAGGTTTAAAAAAACCGATAAATGTGCTCTCTACATAATTATAACTGTACTGTAAATGAGCAGTGAGGAAGTAGCTAACATCTATAAATTGGTTTAATGCACCACATAACACTACAGCTATATTAATGTCTTTTAATCATAATAAATATCCCCATTAAGACATATATGAGATTACATTTTTCAGATGCATTAGGAGATATACTTGCATGAATTATTATGGAAAGGAATTTTAATTAAGAGTTGAAGTGTTGTCTCACATGATTGTAAAAACACATTTTCAGCAATGGATGGCATGGTTAGAAAGACAATTTCATAGTATGCATATCTTCATCGCTCTGCTCAGCTTCTTGTCCTTCTTCCTCCACAAGCCTGTGTGCAATGGTGTATGATACAACACACAGCCTTCCTGTTAGCTTTCCCTCTTGCCCTTCCCTGTAAATTTTGTGGATATTTTTCACAGTCACAGTAAGCGACAAAAGATCATAGGCTATGCCAACACGGATGAGCTCATAGCTGTGGATGTCAAGTCAAAGACTTGACTTCTCTGTTACAGCTGCTCACAGCACGATGGGACAGAGGGGAGAAGGAAAATATCTGTCAGATTGTCCCCTCTGACATGGCAAGGTCAAAGTTGTAGCAGGCACATGGGGCTGTTGTCCATATCACTGGAAATCTAAGGACAGTGAAAACAGCAGGAAAAAATACCTGCTGAGCTAACTTCAGCATGGTATCACCCCTGCAGAGGCTTCACTGATAACAGTGCTCTACCTTTTCTTAAAAATGATCAGTAGCACAGCAGGACAGTGGTGGCTCAGATGTGCCTTCCTATTAGTCTGTCAGCAGAGAAGATAAATAAAAAGCATAAAACATATTTAAAATCAGATACAAATCAAAGTAGGAATGTATGACCCAGAGCTCAGTCACTGAAATGAATAAGCAACTCTAAAGTCACTAGGAGTGGTTCCACTCATTTTATACAGTATGCAGATTTGAGAGTATGCTCGTGCTGCTCATCAATTGACTCTTGTAATCTTTTGCTTTTGTCTTCAAGATGAACTGCCAGAGTTGGTTGCTGTGTGCTAGTGAGGAATTGGTATCAGAAGAAAATACATTGACATCACAGGCTAAAACCAGTGAACACCCACAGAGCTGTAACACTGCCATAACCTCTGCCTCTCTGACTGTACCTCGTCCTTGCAGGATGGACCAGGTTACAAGTGGATATACACAGCCTTTTCTATGACTTTCTAGTAATATGTGAGAATAAATGGCTTTACCAAGGATAATAATCAGCAAGGCCAGCTCCAAAATCTGAGATGTAACACAGAAGGGATGCTTTCATACTGCAGCTTCTTACTTCACTTGCATAGTCTATGGGGGTCAACAGAGTTCCTGAGAGCGGTAAGAGAAATAAGAGTGGAATAAAACAAGGAAGGAGAAAAGAAACAGTGAGTGAAGACATGAGTGTCAATGGCAGTGGATGCAGTAATTTGAAATAAATACTGATTACATACACATAGACTGAACAGCAGTGTCCACCAAAGGGGTGGTGGATACTGGTATGAGTGTGGGTGGCAGCAGTACATGCTGGGGAGAGCATGGCTCTAGGAGGCAACATGGCTGAAAACACTCCTTGCCTGCTGCTGAAGGCTCTGACGTGCCTCTGACAAATATCTGCCAAAGAAATGTGAAAGGAAAAGTTGCAGGGAAGCAACTGGGAAGAAAATATTATGTTTGATGGACTTTTTTTTTGGAGAGCTAAGATAGTGAAGACAGCCAGAAAAGTCAATATATATGGTTTTGTTTTATTTTTCAAATAAAAGCTAACATGCATGGAGTTGGGTCTTGAGAGCAGCACTGGAAGGAGGAGAAACCAATGGAGCGAGGGAGAATTTGGTCAGCAGTTCACTGTGCAGAGCAAGCCAGCAGTGCTGGAGACCCTGCCATCCTGCGTGTCCTGTGCAGCCCCATTATGTGTGGTCATGGAGAAGGCCCTAGGAGGCTTTCTTTCCTGCAGATCCATCTGTACTTGGCTGTCAGCCCTCAGCATGCTTCTTACAGGAGGCATGGGGGAAGGCCTAGATCCTGTTCCACCAAGATCAGTACCAAGTCCGGATAAGGTTGGACCTTTTAGTCAAAACAGCACTGTGCTGCAGGCTTCAAATTCGGCATTGAGTTGCAAACAAGTCAGATACATTTTTTCTTTCCATCAATGGCTAATGAAACAGAAAACAAGCAGAGCAGACACCCACACAAGCTTGGTGCTCATCTGAAACAAAACACAGGATGTGCTGGATGGGCTAATAGCTGTACCAAGAGCTTTCTCACCTTCCTCATTCTAAGGACAGATATTGAAAAACAACAAAAACAACAACAAAACATACCACAGAAGAAGCATGCTTTCCTTTGTTTCCTTAGAAACATTACTGGTGTTGCCTTTCTTCAGCACTGCTTATGGGGCCAAGCCAGGCGTGACTCACTGAACAGCAGCCATACCTCAGCTTTGCCCTTGCTGACGTGAGGGAAAGAGAATGATTATTTGCACTGCTCTGTTTGTTCTTCAGATGGATTTTGTTTTTCATTTTGTTTTAACAGTTGCTTCTTGCCTTGGTCATAGTTGACATTTTCGATGCTAGATGAACTTTTAGTCAGTCCCTGGGCTTCTGCAACACTCCTGAAATATGGGATTTTATGACACACCATAAGTCAAGGTCGGGCTTCTGGGACCAAATTCTCTGCCATTTCCAGTTCACTGAGTTGGCTCTCAATTTGGCACTCCTTTCAAACAGCAGACACAAGGACATTATTTGGACAAATGTACCCCCATTGCTTCTGAGAAACAACCCCAAAATCTGCCTCGTGAAGACTTGGCTGGGTGTTTTCTGTGTTAAACGAAAGCCAGATCTTAATGGACACACTTCTTCAACAAATCTCAATAAAAAATATCTGATACACTTTGCCCGTTCACGTGGTTTTAGCATCTTCTCTTGTGGCCAGGGCCACTTCTGAAGTCAGGCAGTGCTGAAAGCTGCGAGCTGCATATTCAAGGTTGATTGAACCTTTTAAGAAGCATCTCTGTAATCAAAAGGATGGGTACAAGGGCTGTTTTCTTGAAGGTGACTGTGATATGGCTTGTGTTATTGTTTATGTACCCTGACAGAGGTGTAGTGCGGGTATGAATGTGCTGCAGCTCTTGCAAGAGGGCTGCTTGACAGAGAGTCCTCAGCAAACTTTGTGGATAAAAATGTTACAGTTTCGAGCAAGAGGACAGACAAATCAAGGCATCATTAAACTTTGATTAGGAGAGAAACACTACTGGTCACTGGTAAGTTTTGCTTTGCAGAAAAGGATGGAAAAAAACCAAGACAACTCTTTATTTTTATGTTTTATCCCACCTTTTCTACATCTGCAGTAAAACAGCCTGAGAAACTACCTGAAATGCCAGGCGTCACTATTTATAGTCTTTTGAGAGACTGGGTCCTGGTAATTGATGGAAAAAAAACATATCAACATTTATACTACAATTAATCCTGTTGGACAGTAATGCACAACGTTTGACTGACTTGTTTGTTTGACATGGGCATTTGGACTTACATTTTTGTGTACATTACCATAAACTGACATCAGTATGCTTTATGCTTAATCTGCTCACAACCTCCCAGGAGCAATATGCTACTTCCAGAATGAGCATCAGGGCTCAGATCCAGGCCTTACTCTGCTGCAATTCCACCTTTTCTTCCCCTAAATATGATATTTCCTCACGTGTATTTGTGACAGATTTTTCTTCTCATTATGTCTTCAGAGATCCCCAGAGGCAATAGAAATAACTACAAGCCCAAAAGGAAACTTTGGTTTTGTCTTATTGTGACGGCACTCCTTCATACTCTAAGAATTTGTCACACATTGTCATTTTTCTTCTTTTTATTTTTTTGTGTAATGCATTGTTACTTTAAAAATCTACGGAGGATTTCAGTTTAGTAAAACACAGAAAAACAAAGCTAGGAATTTTTCTATAAAGTTTCTTGATTGCCCTCTGGTAGCTTCTGTGAGATGTAAACTGTACTGTGTGGTTACCCATCAGACAGTAGCTATTTTCACAGTGTATCAGCCTGAAGGGCTGTAATTTCTCTGGGAGGATGCTTGTAGGCTTCTCAGTAGTCATTAAGCTAAGTGTGAAGAATATATTCCTCTGGTCCAGCTTGTCTGTAGACTAAATCTCTTCTTAGCTCTCTTGATAAGTTGCACTCTTACCACCTCGTTAAAACATGCTTTAAAAATATGGGGAATTGTGAGCCCAAATATCACCTTACATCTTCATCTAGAGACATCCAACACATCTATATGTTTGGACCAAAGAAGATCAAGAAAGAGTTGGAGAGTTGCTCTTATGGGTCACACATACATTCAGCAAGGTAGGCAGGCATGAGTCCATCATGATGGCAGTTGTTTTGAAGTTAATATTTCCCTTCTCTGGCTAAATGGCCAAGCTGGCAGACAAATCATAGAATCATAGAATCACTCAGGTTGGAAAAGACCTTAAGATCATAGAGTCCAACCATGACCTAACCATACTAGCCTAACAACCCTCCACTGATATATCAAAAATTATCAAAGTAGCAAGTCCTACTTGTTGGATACAGAAGTCATTTGGCTCAGGGGAATCCACTTCCTTACACTGAAAGTAAATTTAGCTTGTAATCTTTGTAAGTACTTCTGGATCTGAAGAGGAGTTTTCTGCAGGAGCTATGGATTGCATGTATCACTGGAGAGAAAGCACTTCTGCAGGAAAAGAAATAGAGAATCAAGCTCATATGCTGGAATACCATCTAGTTTTTCAATTGCTACATGGTCAGTTTTTCAATCAGTCCATTAATTGCTACAGTCATTTGTGGCCTTAGAAACTATTTGTTTAAAATGATCTTTCTTTGCATGTCAAACTATTCCTAGGGCTATTAAGGAAAGATACATAGTCCTTCACTTTGCTATTTTTATTTATTTTTTTAATAGAATCAGCTGATAAAGGTGGAAAGTCTTGGAAAAACTCCACATTTGAGCTTCATGAGATTTTGTATGGACAATTTTTGTTGAACTGATGGCTAGGGAAGGGCCTTACAGCAGACCAGAAGGAAGAGTATCAAAGCACAAGGAAGCCAGCAAGGTAAAATATATGAAAGTATAAGAATATCAAGTGAATAACTAAAGCCCAAAAGACCCACATATTTCAAATTAAGTTTAAAAATGGAGCTGGTTCTAATGTACTCAACTGGATCTATATGTTGATGTAAGTTTCAATCAGAATATACCAAGTCAGTCTTAACAACATGAAAAGACTTAGGATTCTTTCATTTAATGCCTTGCAGATGACTTTGTGTGTTGGGGAGGTGAATTCTCATTTTTCAGCTGTTTATGAAGAGCCAGTGAAGAAGAAAGCCTCAGTGCTCACAAACATTTCAGAAAAAGGCAGAGTTACCCTAGCAACAAGCCCTTTATGAATGGTCTCAATACAAATGAGCTATTTGGCTATGATATATGTATCAGAAAATGTCTGGAAACATTATGGATTTAGAAAGGAAGGATGGCCACTCACAATATGCAGTACTTCTTTGTGGCTGCTTGTCTGTGTGAGTGTACGCTGGGTGTCATTTTGGAATAGTTTTTATTTGATCCTCTCTTACTAGAAATAGATTTACAAATGGTGTATAGAAGTAAAACATAACATATATTCTATCAGGTCAAATGTAAATATTTTGCACTTATTCATTCTGCACATTTTCCTGGGGCAAATACAGCAAGTCATTTACGAAGGATTTTTGTTTTAAAAAATTACCCTTGCAGACAAACAACTGAAAAATATCCCCCGAAACCAAGACTTTAAAACAAAGCCCTAGTCTTTAAAAACATTTCTGCTATACTGGCTAGCCAGAGGAAGGGTGATGCATGCTGTACATAGTACCATCTGTGGGTGGAAACCACCATCTGAAGATGAGAGCTAATCTCGAGGAGTGTTCCTGATGTGGCAAGATGTAAAACTGTGTCTCTTGCTCTTCCCAGTTCTGAAAACACACTTTTCAGTAATGAACTTTTGAAAGATGGTAAATGTTGTGAGTACTGAGCAAATGGAGAAATGCCTTTTGTATTGTGTGTTCTTTCTGGTCTTCATTAGGCAGTTGAGATTCTAAGAAGAGAACAGGCAGCCACAGCTCTTGTTGACAAGCACCTATTAAGCCTACTTGGTGATGTTTAATGTTGATAGAGTAACAAAAGAATGAAAACAGTGAAAACTGAAATTGTTGGATGACATTCAGAGGCTGGAGTTCCCTGGTATAGTTGCTAATTATTTTAACTGATTTTATATCATGCCATATAAAAGTTTTGCTTTCAGAGTGAAGGCTTTCCTTTGACTTACAGTGGCCTTTCTGAGCCTTGTTTGCTTCTTTGAAATGTCTATTTACATCCTGGATAAGGCAGTCCGTAATTCCTAAGGAAGGAACAACATGTATCTCTAAATCATTTTCACATTTTCTTATGCATCAGCCAAAGCAAGCAATGGACAGCAATGCCAAAACAGTGGCAGAGGGAGCTTATACTCCAGATTAGTCTCCCCTGAGGGAGTTTGTATCTTCCAGCTGTGTTGATGTGGCACTGCAAAGCTCGAAAGGCGCCCAGGTGTCCTGCAGAGACAGCAGGGCAGGTGTGGGGATCCTTGTACACTGTCTCTGTTGGAAGGAGGCAAACACTCAGCAAGTCCAGGGGAGCATCCTGGGCTTCATGCTAGCTTGTGGCAAGACAGAGGTATCACTTCTCCTCTCCTTACTCATGCCCCTCATGGTCACAGTCTGTCAGGCTGTTGAAATAACAGTATGATAAATAAAATTGGTTACCATTTCCATCATCTTCTGTTTTTTCACTTTTACAATAAATGTTAAGTGGTTTTTAAAAAGGATTTTCTCTAAATGAAGAGTAATCACTGTACATGAATGGAAAAGCACCAATGTAAAGCCTCAGTGAGACTAAAAAGGGTAAGAAAATGACAGAAATAAAACAAAAACAGCAAAAAAACAAACAAAAAAAACCAAAACAACCCATGACAACAAGTGGAACAACAGATAATAAATGACAGTTTTTAACTGTATGACCATGATGCTGCATCTTGTCTCACATGAACGTATCTCTACAGCTGGAGCATACATCAGTACTTAGCCTCTGAGAGTATGGAAGTCCCGCCAGTGGAATAGAACATGTAGAAACTGGAAAACCTGACTTGCATTAGGATCACCAACCCTTTTTTCATCTCTGAAATGACTCCGACGATCCAAAATTGTTTCAGTCAGTATTCCAATTTACATTGGTTGTGCTTTGGTCATGGAACAAAAGAAAAAGAAAAAAATGAAAGTAAGAGGAAAATTAATTCAGGTGCATAGCTGCTTAACAAAGAGAAAGCAAATTATATAAGCAGAGCAAAAGAAGTCATATGAGAAATCTCACATTGAAATAGCTCAGTTTTCTTCTGGACATAAAGATGGTAAGAAACGTGTGACTCTGCTCTGGAAGTGATAGATACGTTTAAATGGGTGCACCTAATAAGAAACCCTTGAGTTGGTTGTGAGCAAGGTAAGAGGACTAAATGATACACTAGGATTTATCCAGAGTTGTCATAGAGTGTTGAAGATGCATGGAAAGATCTGGGATGAATGCAAGGCCTGGGTGTTTGTCTGTCACACACACTGGCCCTCACAGCAGCCTTGTCACTGGCCTGCTAGGGAACATCAATGGCAGTTTTTTAAAAAAAGTGGGTTTTTTTTTCCTTTATCTGTACTCATTGTTTAGGGTATAATTCCAGGAAAAGAACACTGTTAATTGCATATTTTGTCACTTACCAGAAGAACACTTGATTTTGACACAACTTCTTCATGTCACCATAACAATAAAGGGAAACACCAATTACTGTTACTACTGCAGTTAGTAGTTTGCCTTCTTTATTATTATTCTAATGCAATTTAGAAACTCCTTGCATAAGTTACCAGTTTATTTAATGCATCTTTAGAGGACTTGGTATCCACTAAGATAATGTTAAAACCAAGAGCGTGTATTTTCCTTCATTGTCTGAAAATATAATCTGACATCAGTGTAAAAAGTCAGCGAAGCACCACTAGAAACTGTTTGATTATCAGTATGTAGGACAGAGTGTATTAAGACAGCTCTCCTGATAAATGTTTTGAAATGCTTTTCCTCTGGAAATCATTGGTTTGAGTGCACTGCTTCTCAACCAGCTGACTTCTGTTGTTGTAGAGCATGCAAATTTCAGGTTTTACAAAACTTCCACTGGTTACTTTAAAAAGAAAAAATGTTCATGTCCATCCTACACTGAACTAGTTTAGTAAATGCACATGTAAAAACTCATGTCCTATTTGTCCAATTCATCCAGAAATTTGAACATGTACAATAATTATATAAATTATGACCAACAGCCCATCTGAGTGTAGTCTGGTCACAGTTTATGCACCTTTTTTTTTTTTTTTTTTTTTTTTTTTTCCCAGTAGATAACAGCACATGCGTGAGAGAGGTGGTCTAGTACAATATGTGACCAGATAGCCATTTACAGCTATGTCATTTGCATTAATGATTTGATCTAAGTGATCTTTGTAATTGTGTATGAGGAATACTCCTGTATTCTTTGAGATTGGTCTTAGCAAGATTTAGTCACGTACATCTAAAGGGTGGGGACCTTTGAATTAGAACAGGGAAAACATTTAATAGGCACACACAAAATGCAATAGTTCAGGTGAAAAATACATGATGCTTCATGCAGCCAAGTGTAAACAAGCAGTTAATAAAATGTCACTTGTAATTACAGGAAGATATGGCTACTGAATCAGATTTTTTTTTTTTTTAAATGAGGATCTAAATGTTACCACTTTATCTAGAAAAGATAGCAGGGGATATTACATTACATTACAGGATCATCTCTGGGTTAGTGTCTCTGATAGAGTTGATGCCCCACAGATCTAGATTTAAGGTGTCACTGAATCTAGAGTCGGAGAGGAGACCAGATGCTTTATGTGGTGACTTACATCCTGTAGAAACATGAGGGCAGGCGCAGGAGCCCACATGGTTTGCAAAATGCAAGTGACAAAGAAAACAAGATATTAAGAGAAAAGGTGGGTATGGTCTCTGCAGAGAAAGAAATCCTTGAGCAGTTTTTGTGGAGAGACATCCTTCTCCCAATCTGTTAATGGAGGAAAAGATAATTTTGCTGTGCAATGAATAGATTCTGTGAGAAGTGGCTGCAGTGCATGGCAGTTGAGCAGATATAGAGTCTTAGAATCGTAGAGCCATAGAGTCACCAAGTTTGGAAAAGACCTCCAACGTCAATCAGTCTTACCATCCACCTACCACCAATATTTCCCCACTAAACCATGCCCCATAGGACAACATCTAAGTGTTTATTGAACATCTCCAGGGAAGTGTTCACCTTCCTTCACCCTGGGCAGTGTTTCCAAACATTGCATTCCAAAAGCATTTTATCAGTGGAGAAATGACAGTTCCTGCAGTGGCACCATTACCAAGCCCAAACTCTCAGCACAAGCAGAATTTTTCCCTTCAGGAAGAGCTGGGAAGTGCTCAGGAGAAGATCTAAACAGTGCTTCTGATATGGAGCAGCTCTTACACATGCAGCTGAGCACTAAATCTCAGCTTGGATCATCTCCCAGGATATATCTCTCTCCATAAGCTGGGCTAGTGTTACAAGTGACTCAGCACTAAGCTGAACTGAGAATACACACAGCCTCTTGGGTTTATGGATTTGAAAGACATTTGTTCATGTCTGGCTTTCTTCTCTTTTTCTTTTTGCCCATAGTTGTGTTCCTACACTAGGCTGGATCCAAAATGCAAAGTAAAAGGGAATTTTCTGCATCAATTCTGATAGACATTATATCAGATTCTAATGAAATGCGATATGAGAAACACTTCCAATCCCATTAGTCACAGCCATCAGAATTACTTTCTTTCTAGACGGGCTTCAGACATTGTTTTCGTAAACTGATTTCTGCTATTGCAGTAACACACAGTTAGAATTTGCTTCCTCATCTTTTGTTCAATCAGAACCATAAATAATGCAAAACATTTTTGTCAGAGGTCTTCTCAAAGGGCTCAGACTCCAGCCAGTTTGAGCACTGGAAAATGCACTGGCTAGGATTACTGCTTTTCATGAAGATAGAAGAAAGGGATTAATGCATGCAGCTTTCTGTACAGTATCAATGATTATGTATGGGCACTTTTCTGTGAATTGTTATCCTGAGCTTTTTGCTTTCCACACAGTGATCTCCATCTGAAAAAGGCCAAATAATTTCCTTGACAACACAGCATTAGCGGTCAGATCATTTTATCCCCACTAAAATAATGTTAAATAGTGAAATACATATAACAAAGGCTTAGGGAGGCAGTGTGGATTTCCTAAGTACCTTTACATTTTTAAGTACCTTTAAGTACCTTTTACATGGAGACATCTTTCACATGTAGCCTCTGTAACTGGGATGGGCATGAAGGCAGTAGATCATTGCAGCTTCAATTCTGCTTTACAAAACAGCTTCAACAGGGGCAGATCCACCCCATCCGGGGGCACTGGGTGAACCTGTGAAATAGCATGTTCAAGGCTGAGACTGGAATGGTTGTGAATGGGGGTAATTGTTTCATTATATTTGAAAATATAACTTCCAAAAGGATTCAAGAGCCCAGGACTAAAATCTTTAAAGATGCAACCATATGTGGTTATGTGGTTATATGCAACTGGGCACAATGCTGCCATGCTACAGCCTTTGAAAAGATGCACTGAGGTGGAGTGAAGCTGAAAATTTGCACACACATCTGCAAGGATAATTTCAGACAGAAGCAATCAAAATTGTTTCAGAGGAATTTTAATTGTTACAAAAAAAAAAAAAATCCTCAGCAAAGTATATTTTATGCTGTGTAACATCTGACAATGAGTGGATTAGCATACTGCTTTGTTTGGATACAGAAGTAAGGTGTTAGAATAAAATGAAAGCAAGTACAGATAAGTCTCCAGAACATCATTTGCAGATTTTCTCTTATCCTTCTTCACCACCATCTGCTGCTTAGGAAAATCAGGCACTTGGTATTCACTGAAAATAAATAAGGAAAAGAGAAAAATCAGTATTGAGACTAAGAAAAAGATCGCCTTATCATGCTCTACAACGACCTGAAAGGAGATTGTGGAGAGGTAACAGCAACAGGACAAGAGGAAATGGCTTCACCAGGTAGGTTCAGGTTGGATATTAGGATACATTTCTTCTCAGATACACTAAAACAGGCTACCCAGGGAGGTGGTAGAGTCACCAACCTTGGAGGTTTTCAAGAAACATGTAGATAAGGCACTGAGGGATACGATTTAGTGGGCATGGTGGTGATGGGTTGATGGTTGGAGCAGATGTTCTTAGAGGTCTTTTCCAACCTTAATGAGTCCATGATTTTATGATTCTGTGATATATAGCATGCATCTCCCATGGATTCTCGATTTTATCCAAAGGTGCAGGATAGGAAGGAGGCAGAGTTGCGGAACACACAACAGTTCCCATGTGAAGGCAAAAGTTCTTAAATAACAAAGTAGTCTTTTGGGATATTACAGAAAAAGTTATTAAAAGGAAGAAAGCCCTTGACTGTTTTGAAAGCCACGCAATTTATTGGACAGGAAAATGGAAACTTTCTGTCAGTCTTGAATTAATGAAAATATTACAGTGCAGAATGACTCATAACTGAAGAAATGCCCTTCTAAAACATCTCTTCTTTTATAAGAAAAGTATAGCCTGCCCACAAAACTGAGAAACCTGTAAAAGTGTAATTGGTAGCTGTTACGTCTTTTGTTTCTTTACTACATATTAAAGGTGCTTGGAAACACACTTCAGCGATATTCCATCAGTCAAAAAAAACCAACCATGTTATTTCTTCTAAACAAAGTTCTGTGAAAATGTATGGGAAGAGAGTGCTCAGAGAATTGTGCTGGAGAGCTGAACTAACCCTCCTCAGAGACTTGCATTTCCCTTTGTGCCTTCTCTTCAGCTGGGCTGTAACAGTTCATGTTAATCAAATAGCCTTAGGGAGACTGACCCTGCAGCTTTCTGCTTATTGATATTGCCTCCTCTTCTTAGCTCACTGATTTCAGCAGTGACAGTTGCTGTTTCCATACAGCCAGAGGATTGTGGTCCCTGCTCTGTTTGATGCGGAGCAGCGGTAGGTCTCCACCACAGCCAGCAGGCGCTTCTCTGGTGGTCTGGTGCAGGGTTTTCAACTGGACAGAAGTAAGATTTTTTTTTCTGCAGTTCTATCATGCACCATCTCTTAATAATGGGGAACACCTTCTTCTGACTCAGCTGAAAGTTACATTTCTACTTCAGAACATGAAGAAATTTGGCTGTTACCAGCCATTGAAGAAACACATTGATCAGGAGATCTTTAAGTAGAGCTGGTGCTGACTGTTCTTTGTTATTTTCCTGTAAGAGATAAAAGATCATTCTGGCTTAAAGCACAAAAATATCAGAATTGTTCTTTGTGCATCAATAAGCCTCAGAAAAATAAAATATCCCTCAAAGAAAAATGTGAACAAAAAATCTTCAAATAAGAATAGGAATAAGTGATTTTAAGTTAGTGCAAGTATCTTTTCCTATGACATTTCAGCTTGATGGAAGAACAGTAGCAATAACCTTTTCAACTCTTTGTGGAAAACAAGAGTTTTACACAGATTCTGGTCTCCAGTTTCTTCCAGGGGGGAAATATCTTGAGAAAAATCTGAAAGTTACTCAAATCCTCTGTGCTAATATTGCTTTCTTTTGTCCTTTTTTTGTGAAAAGAACCAAAGCATTTATTTTGAAATTGAATTATATTTTTAAAAAAGGATAAGAATTTTTCAAAAGAAACTGAAAGAACAATTTGCAACTGTTCCTGTAACAAGGGAAGTTAGTCATAGAATCAGAATTAACAAGGTTGGAAAAGACTTCCAATATCATCCAGTTCACCCATCCACCCACCAACAATATTTTCCCACTGTAAACAATGTCCCTTAGCACATCTAAATGTTTCTTGAATGCCTCTGGGGAGGTGACTCAACCACATCCATGGGCAGCTCATTCTAGTGTCTGATCACTCTCTCAGAGAAGAAATTTTTCCTAATATTCAACCCAAACCTCCGCTAGTGTAACTTGAGACTATTCTCTTTAGTCCTATCACTAGTAATGAGGAAGAGGCAGATCCCCACCTTGCCACAATCTCCTTTCAGGGAGCTGTAGAGAGTGATGAGGTCACCCCTGAGCTCGTCTTTCCCAGACTGAACAATCCCAGTTCTTCAGCTGCTCCCATAAGACTTGTGCTCCAGTACCCTCACAGCTTCACTACCCTTCTCTGGACATGCTCCAAGGCCACAGTTTCTCTCTTGTAGTGAGGGGTCCCAAACTGAAACTGAATACAGTCATCCTGTATGTGAGAAGATGTTAAGAAATGGATCCAGACTTTGCAGGTGTAATGACATTGATTGCTGTGGAACTGTACCTAGAAATAATTATGGAAACCAGTGTGTTTTAATAAATGATAACTGTTTATTTGTTTGTTTTTCAGTATTTGTTAAGCCCTTGTTTGGTTCTTTCTCCCTTCCACTCTCCACTTTTTTTTCCCCCAAGAATTATAAAACCAAACAAGCAATAACCCATGTAGACATTTTTACTGTCTATTTCTTTCCTCCATATATCTATACACGTGTTCCCTTGTTCTTATGCGGTGGAGCTACTTTAATCTATTGCTTTTTTATCTAACTGGAAAATATTTCCTCAAATAAACTTTAACATTTGAAATAAAAACTTAAATGTTTCATGTTGAATCAGGTCATAATATAATGTAAGATCAATCATACTAGAGCAGATCATCATGAGGGTAAAGTTGCTCTCCAGGTTGTTTTGAAACTTAAAGCTCTAAGCTTCATTTGATCTTCTCTAATTCTCTTTTCAGGATAGGTATTGAACAACTCTTCCTTTTTCATTCACCTTCTGTTCACAATTTGATAGGCTTTTTGGATCCCACTACAAGTGATTTTTTTCTTTCGTTGTCACCCAACTTGACACACAGGAAACATTTTGGGAAGATCTTTTTAAACCGAATTCTACATACTCCAGGGAACAACATATGGTTGACATAGGAAGAAAACTGTCCAATAGGAAGGAAAGATAAACCCAAGCAAAAGAAATCTTTAACTACAAGGCAATCTGAAACAATAAATTACCTTATAAACAATGTATTTTCAGCATGAGCTGGTTTCTGCAAACCAATTTTCCAGCCAAGGTGTTAAACCCGAAGTCACTTTAAAACCGTAAACAAGAGTGGCAAGATTCAAATGGTGATTCTGTCATCTCTTAAAAAGATGGTCATATTCTCTTTGACTTTTGGAAATTGAAAAAAATGTGGCTTTTTTCAACCAACCATTTTGTTATTCCAGTAAGTGGTTCTTTTCCTACTAGCTAATATAATTACAACAAAAGGAATTTACAAAGTATTTCTGCTTGTGTGTTCTCCAAAGACCTCATCAAGCAACATTTCAACTTGTGCAGAAATACTGAAACAAAACTGTGGCTCTATTCTGACTTCAACTCTCTTATGTTAGACTTCGACAATGTGTGAACAATATCGATTCTCTCATATTCGTCCAGATCCAATTACAACTGTGGGGTTTCAGCTTCTTAATCATGGTAATATAAGAAATGTTAACTCTATGTTTACATATGAACATGAAAATAAGGAATAATGTGATCCAGCCACTGACCTGAATCCAACATGTTAGAATGGGAACTGAATTGAATACCTCCAAGTCTTCATTTCGTTACCTCTAATTTCCTCTCTACTCAGTACCAGTGAGACCACACTTGGAATACTGGGTTCCATTCTGGGTCCCCCACTCTAAGGGAGACCTGGACATGCTGGAAAAAATCCAGCATAGGGTGACCAAGGTGATGAAGGGTCTGGAGCTCTTCTATGAGGAGAGGCTGAGGGAGCTGGGACTGTTCAGCCTGGCTAAGAGAAGGATCAGGGGATCTCGTAACTGTCCATAAGTACCTGAAGAATGGGTGCCAAGAAGATGGAGCTGGCTTTTTTCAGTGGTGCTCAGTGCCAGGACAGGAGGCAATGGGCATCAATTGGAGCACCAGGAAGCACTGCTGTGCTGCGCTGTGCCGGAGCATTGGCATAGTTGTCCAGAGCTGTGGGATCTCCTCCTCGGGGATGTTCAGAAGCCACCTGGCCATGGGCCTGGGCCCCTGCTCTGGGTGTCCCTGCTGGAACAGGGGTGGGCCAGAGGGACACAGAGGCCCTGCCAGCCTCAGCTGTTCTGGGATTCAGAGACTGTAATTTGATAATGTGCATATCTGAGAAGATCCAGAAGGTACCTGTCTACACTCACAGATCCATTGGTTATTTGTTTCAGGATAAGTGTAAAGATAGACCAGAATTTTTTGCTTTTAGAACTTACTGCTCACATGATAGAAGACCAGATAATTTGCAATTGCTCGGGCTTGTTCCAGCTCTTTTCAAAAATGCAAAAATGCTTTTTTGTGCCTAGGAGAATACCCTTTCATCAGCCCATTTAGATGGCTTCTAATTAGCAGAAACCTGCTATTAATTACATTTCAAAAGTCTAGTTAGAACAAACATCTATTATGAAATTAAAGAGAACATTTGATATTAAATAAGTTGGAAGTCATTACATTCACCTGTTACTGTCTCCATGCATGGTTAACTTAGTGGTTTTATATAATTTTATATATATATATATAGTATTATTATCTTTTAAATCTATGAATGCACAAGAGTATCAAAAAGAACAAAAAAAAAACATTTGACTTATTCCCAGCCTCCATCACTTTGAAATTAATTACATAGGACCCAGTGAACTGTGCAAAGCAGACCTCTGTCAATCTGACTGCTCACACTTCAGCCTCCTGGTCATTCCCTTGGTGTTGCTCAGCACATGCCAGGCTGTGACACAGGTGTAGATTTTCCCTGAGAAGTAAAGAATCACTAAGAAACAGGCTTCTCTGCCATTTGATGCCTTCTTTGCCAAAGTCTATAAAGAAGTAAAAAAAAAAAAAAAAAAGAGTTTACTTTTGTCTGATTCTTCTATGCTCAGATAAAGAAGAATTGAAGAATTTGCATTTCTCATGCACAGGGAAGGGAAAACCAAGGGAAAATTAGGATCCTGAATCATTTCTTCCTCTGGCTGAACAAATCTGCAGGGTTCCAAATGTTTGGTGGCCTCTTATGCCATTAGGAAGTGGAGAAATGTTCTCTGCTGTTTTCCTTAAAGTTGAGAGAGTTCTTTATAGTTTGACTGTAAAAACCATGGGAAAGCAGAAGGATTTTTTACCTCTTGTGCAGCATATCATGAATGACCAGAATTTGTTTCCAATCTTTACAACCATACAAATAAATAATAGAATAAAGTAGTTCAGAAGATGAATTATTAATATCTCAAGGACCATGGCTCTGAATTTGAGGTTTTTCAGGCTGATTTCTGTTTTTGAAGGTGTTGTTTGATTTGGTTGTTTTTGACCAGAAGTAATTTTCCCTTTCTACTTCTTTAAAAAATGTAAATTGAGCCTGCCCACTTCTAATGATGCAATGCAAGAGATACATTCTGCAGAAATGTCTGCCAGGTGTGCTGCAAAACCCACTGAAACTGACAAAGATGCAGAGAAACATGCAAGTGGGAGCGGGACGAAAAAAGAAGACGTGGCTATACAAAGGTCACACATGTTGAGATTTCTTGGAGAAGCCTTGACTACATTTGTCTGCCTGGACACCTTCCCACTGTGCTTCTACACCAGGCTGTTCAGTAAGAAGACTTGGAGTGGAAAATACACGTTTTTCTCCTTTTAAATGTGACACTTAAAGTCCCTATATTCACTTTCTGGTTTGACTGTCAACAGTGCTCCATTTGTGAAGTGTTCCCCACCTTCACTGACAGATGCCCAAACATTTCCTGCCTTTATTCAAATTTTAATAAAAACAATTCAATCCAATGAAAATTCACCAAATGAGGAATATAAATCCTGCACTGGCACTCAATTTTCATAATTCATTAACAAACAATGGGGTTTTGCTAAACATTTCAGCTTCCAGACAGAAAAGTCAGAAGTCTGCTAGAGTGATAAGACCCTCAATTTGCTCTTCTATATATTTATTTCAAGTATTTGCTCATCAGCATTCAACTCAGTATCACAGGAAGACTGAAAAACACATTAGCGAGGAGGTAAAAAAGCAGGAGTGGCAAATTGAAAAAATTATTTCTCACATAAATTGTGCTTCTCATTTTCTCTAACTGTGCTCTCTCATATGAATCAGAAGAGTCCCAGAGCACTGGTTTTGATTCTTCATATACTTTTATCTATTTATATTTCCTTTTTCATTGATAAGGTTTCTGAAAATTCAGTAAAATAACAGGGTCTTTTTCTTATGAGGTGCTTCTGATTTATACGTCCTACAGTTCCCTCTTTTATATATTACAGCTCTTTCCTCAGGAGGACAGATTCATTACAATTCATTACAATTTTCTGCTCAGAAAACAATAGCTGTGGCTGAAAAATGGGCTGTTCCTTGCTTTAGGGGTAGAAGAGTGCTAATCACAAAAATAATATTTATAATAAAAACTGAAAAAGTATAGCTGCCTGGAGATATATTTATGGCATGCCAAACAGACGGTAATGGTCTGGTAATCGTAACACTCCTTGTCCAAATAGTCCAAATATTCATGCATCTCACTAGATGATTACTCTAAACAGAACATTTATGGTAATTTGTACATAAAACTAATGGATGACGCACTGGACTAGGAGCTGAACTGGATCAAGAAGTGTTTATTCATACCATCCATCACCTAAGCAAAGGACATAGTTGTTCTGTATTTCCTGAGCTGTAATGGGGATATGATGTCCTACTTTTGGTCTGTGTTCTCTGTAGGCCACTATCAGGCAGGGACTGACCTATATTGGCTGTTTGGAGAGCACCAAGAACAAAGTGGGTGTTCCTCTAAGAGTTAATCTAATGAACGCATGATAAAATCACGAGCAATACAAGCTCGAATTTTGTGTTTGCCAGTTAAACCTGTATTTTGGGGGAAAAGGGATGGAAAACATCTCTGTCTGCAGCTTAAAAGGAACAAAAAGATGAAATAAAGCTACTCTACTCATCTCTCTTGAAGGAAAAATCACTTCTTTCACTCCCATATCCTGTTGCTTATTAATGTAAGTAATTTGCATAGCAGCTGTTGTTCTATAGCCAGCTCTTTATAGTCCTACTCAGGAAAGCTTCTGTCAACTCTCAGCTTCATATGCAATAAAAGGATTGCATATGAAAACTATGAGGTCAAGGCAGAGACCCACATCAGGACGTATGTGTGCTTTCTGTGGATGAGTACTCACATGTATTCATTGCACTGCCAGTTTTTATTGCTTCAATGAACTTCCTCTTCTTTAAGGCACATCTGTGTGCAACTGATAATGAAATAAAACTTTCTACAAAATAATTTTATGACGTTTTATTTAGCGAGAAAATATAATAAAAAAGAAAGAAAAGGCAAATGAAAATCCCACTTCTGTATTGCAGGTAGGGAAAATGTTTGTTTGTTGATTTCTCAACAAAATTGCTAGTATCTTTCTTTGAGGTTCATCTTCATTTCAGTGGCCCCTTCAGTTGCAGAAAGCCATTCAGGTATGATACTGGACACAATATCAGGCATTGTGAGCTGCAGGTTACAAAGTGGATTTTTTCCAAACCTGTGGACATACCCAACAGACTGCTTTGATCAGCGCTTCTTATTCTGCAGAAAGACATCTTCCAACCTTTACAGCTTCCATTTTCTAGGACATTTTCTCCTTTTTCTCATGGCTTGGAGAGGCAGTTATGAAGCCTTCTCTTCCTACAGATTGTGGTCCTTCTCTTGAAAACAAATTCTCACCTCCATCACCACCACAGCCTGATGAAAGGAATAGTCAACTCCAGCTCCCAAATGGGATACCACTCACTGCCCCTGCAGCCAAAACTGGAAGGGAAAATTGCACATATTTTTCTTGAGAAGTAAAAAAAGAAATAATGAAATACTTCAACAATCAGAAGGAAAAGGATATCAAGATGAAGAGGTGGGAGTAATGAATGGCAAAGTACAGCAGATGTCTCAAACTGGCTGTTTCATACTGCAGGCCCAGCATGTGCTTGGTGCTTCTCATGAAATGTGAAATGTCTTAGGATCTCTTATTGGTGAAGAGTCTATCTGCCGAGGGGAAATGACTGGTTTGCTTCTCACACCTCTGTGCATTACCTGAGGTGCCAATTGAGAGTAAGAACTGGCCATTCAGAGTACGCTCTGCTCAGAGCTGCACAGTACCCATGTCTGGGAGGGATGCTTTTCTGCTGCATGGAGCAAAGCCGAGTAGGAGACAAAGAGGAATGTGCAAGACATGACGAATCAGGAACACACATGAAGCAGGCACCTTCACTACATGCTAGTACAGGTACACATCATTCTCCTTGACTTTCAGTTTCCCTGTGATGAAAGAAAATAATCTGAAAATCAGAAGTTATTGAAATTATGTTTCATTGATGCATTTATTTTTAATATGTAAAATATAGATGAAGTCAGAATATAGGAAAATTGTATTAAGTTTCATTACTTTATTTATTTTTAATAGGTAAAATGCACAGTAAGAAGTTTTTTCTGGCTTCTCTGGATTACACAGGTCACCTTCAGTTTTGTACAAGGCCATCCTGAGTCCTTAGTTTATTTGGCACTGCTGTTATCATTGCTTGCTTGACTCAGCTCTTCTATTTTTGGAGTCTGAGTGCGAATGTTTGCTTATACAATCTACCTGAACTTGAATGCACAGAAGGTCATCCACTCTCATGCAAGGAGATAGCACAGAAGGTTTCAGGTGTGGAAAACAAGGAAATCCATTATCAAACTGTAACTGTTCTGTAAAGAAGAGAAAGACACTGTATAATTTATTCATAATCATTACACTGATGGACCATGCTTCAACCAGTGTATCTATCCAGAGGTAGCTGAAAGTATTATTTGACTTAGCACTCATATTTCCTCAGGAATGTAAAACACTGTAAAATATTCTTTCACCTCGTGCACTAAGTGTGGTTGTGGAGCTCTTGGAGGCAGAGAAAAGGCACAGAGGATCGAGAGGATGATGAGCAGCTCAGATCAAAGCCTGGCTGCCAGCCTCCAGCTTCCATTACAGATGCAGAACAGAGCATCCCCTACCCAATTAGCCACTTCCACAAGGTAGATGAATTATTATTCTCCTGAGCTTAGAGGATAGAAAAGGTGTATACAGGTGCATCATGGGTCAGAAGCATCCTGTTATGGTTTCAAGTTCCCAGGAAAGACAGTACTCTTTGCCCTCTGAGTTCAGATTACTCTTTCCATAAATTCAGCCTCCAGCTATCAACACCAACGTGTACACTTTGGAGAAAGTGTAATGGCAAAATCACTACTATGCTGGGCAGCTTGCTGTCTGGAGGAAAATATATTGCTTCTTGTCTTCTAATATAGTCGCACTGTACCTAAAAGTGTAACAACTGGTTACTCTAACTGTATTAAAATTCTAAAGCTGTTAGACATAAAAATTGTCCTGCCCCTTTCAGAGTGTAGTGTTCAAAAAAACATTCTCCTCCTCAGCTGAAAGAAAAGGTTGATCATGCTTCTTTTTATTTCTATAAATGTGGATGTCATCAATTTCAACACATTTTGTGGAGTGTAGAGGAGGGAAGTGGGGGTTGAGAAACAATCCATCATTTGGGACAGAAGAAATATAAAACATTTTAGATGTGCAGGACAATACAATATTCTGCAATTCTTACTGACTTGATACAGAAACTGAAATAATTTAAGACCAAATGTAGCAATGGCATGTCTTTGTGTGGGCAGGAAGAGTGTTCCATCTGAGGGACAACACAGAGACTCATAGGGATGCTGTATATCACCTATATGCTGGATATTGAGCTGACCTGTAAAAAACACAGTTCCACACTTTTCAGGTGAGTCAAACCTTAAGCAAAGCCTTTGTCTAAATATCAGTTGGAAAGCATTGCAAAGGGCATTCAAAAGTGGAAAAAGCAAGCAAATACAACTTCTGGTCATCTGACATGATGTTTGATCGGGATGAGCAGTTTGGCCAGCCTGCTTGAAGTTGGAGAGAAATGGAACTTTTTGTTAAAGAGAATGACATATCCTACCTGCAGAACTTCAACATGATAAAAAAGTGCCCCTACTCCTTCTTGTATTTTGCTTCTCTGTCACTCTTCTCAGTGGCATCCAGTGATAAGACAAGGGGCAGTGAGTGCAAGCTGCAACACAGGAGGTTCCACATAAATATGAGAAACAAAATTCTTCGCAGTAAGGGTAACAGAACACTGGAACAGGCTGCCCAGAGAGGTCTAGGGGCCTCCTCCTCTGGAGACATTCAGAACCCACCTGGACGTGTTCCTGTGTGACCTAATCTAGGTGTTCCTGCTCCAGCTGGGGGTTTGGACTAGATGACATTTCAAGGTCTCTTCCAATCCTTGACATTCTGTGATTCTGTGATTCCCCGCAAAAGTTTCACCAGAAAATTGCTGAAAGTAACATTTCTATGAAGTATCCCAACTTGGAACCACCGCCCACCCAAAGTGGCACCTCCCAGTAAAAGCTGGTGTTTCAGTTGAGTTCTGTCCAGCTTCTTTTCAGCTTTAGCAGTTTCTGGGTCAATCTGGTGTCTAAGAGTCCAAGACAACAGGGACAAAGTCCTTACTGACTCACCCTCAGTCAGCCTGACCTGTTTACTAGTTTATTTGTTACTTTTTGCTTAATACAAAGCCTGATACAATTCATTGTCCCTGGGAGGGAAAACAAAAACCTGAAAGCAGGATAGGAAATACTTCTAATTTGTTCATGAAACACTTTGTCTAACAGATCAAACTACCCTAATCTGCTGTCTCCAATATCCAATGGAATATTTGGTTTATTTGCATGCTCAAACACTGCAGTTTTCCTTTGTTTCCATGTTTTTAGAGTCAAGAGTCAGCTGTAACCCTTGGGCTTCACATTTTGGATAAGGGTTCTGCAGTGTTTATCTATCCAATAAGACCAAAGAGAAAAGACATTACATAGGGAAGAGGCCCATCTATTGGCCAGAAGAGAAAATGAAAATTAGACCAAACATTTTCTGAATCTTAAGAACATCCTATACACCATGAAAAATTATAAGCAAAGGAAAAATACCAGGAACCATGAATGACAATCACATCTGATGGGATGTGGGGTCAGTAGAGGCTCTGCCTGTACTGACGTAATCACAGAATTGTCACAGAATTGTAAGGGTTAGAAGAGATCTCTGGGCATCATCAAGTCCATCTCCCTGCTAAAGCAAGTTCCCTACAGTAGGTCGGATGAGAGTGACATCAGTGTTGAAGTGCATCACTTCATGTCAATGTGTACCACAGTGAGTTCATGCTTTAATAATCTCAGTAGTTCTGCTTAACCCTGGCAGCTGCTGAGATATCACACTGAGCTATGATGCCCTGCTCCCGTGCACCACTGATTGGCAAGGCCTTTTTCATCCAGAGATCTTCATGGTTAAACTGAAGAATAAAGGTGAGAGACTTTGTGTTTGCATTTTTTATTTATATTGATTAAGGATAATAATTGCAGAGTTCAGTCATTTTTCAACTTCAAGTTTGTATATCAAGGTCAAGAAGCAAAATCTGAGATAGTGAGTAATGCTGTCATTTCATTGATTGTGCATGCATCTGGGATTGTTACTACAGGAAGTATTCTTTCTATAGGAATAGTCACATTTTATATTCTGTTGTTTACCTTGAAGTTTAATTTAGGAAATTTTGTTTAGAGCAGAGCCATGTTCTTATGCACCTCATCATTCCAACGCTCAAGTGAATTGCTTTCAATAGCTTGGTAAGTGATACAAGTAAATCTATTAAGCCATAGTGTATTCTGCAGGGCTTAGTAGAGAGAAATCTTTTTGTTTTCTGTATGTATACTTTTATTTGAGTGAGCAAACTCTTTAGTTTGAGCAGGTTGTTGCTGGGTTTAAATCAGAGCAGTAATTCCTAGGGTGGGCTGTTACCTTTCTCTGCCTTCAGCTGGCTCTCCAGAAAGAGAGAGCCTCGTATACGAGGTCAGTCTACAACATAAAACAGAAGACTAGAGAAAAGCACAAAACAAGACCATCACACACGTTAAGTCTTAGAGCTCTTCTACACTCATTTGTAGCTCGTGACCTTGGTGAAGTCACATGGTTTCTGTGCATTTAGTAAACCCCAGTGGATTTCTCTTCTATGTAGCTGTCAAATTATTCCATGTAAATTTTAAGCATCTGTAGCAGCTTGTTGCAAGTGGTGCACATAAATCTCTACTTTCAGAGTGGTTTTTTTTTTTGGTTGTTTGTTTGTTTTTGCTTCATGAAAAGAGATTATACACAGTGATTTGGAAGTAAAATTATTTCATCTCTATACAGTGCATAAGTTCTGCTGCCCCTACAACCAGATGAAAGTCCTGGGGTGGAGTTGTAGTGCTCCACTAGAGAGTTCATTGCAATTACAAATTTAAATTCTGGCATAACCTTCCTTTCATTTCAGACAAAAGAAACAACCACAAACATTTTCCAAAATAAAACCATCCATCCAAACAAACAGAAAAAAACAAAACCCAACAACCCAACAAATACAGAGCAAGTAAAGTAAACTGCAATGCAGAACGTTGTGTGTATTGTGCAAGAGAATGGAAATAGAGGAAGAAAATCAATGCCACTGAAATGCTATCTGGGCTGACTGCTGACCCACAATGGGAAGCAGTTAAACCTATGGCAGAAGAGAAGGATAGGAAGGTAAAAACCCCACAGAAGCCCACTGCATACATATCACCGTGTGTTGTAACCTAGTTGCCTTTTACAGACCATGAACATGGCTCTGCCTTGCAGACGAGTGCCTGTTGCAGACAGTGCCCATCAGTTCCAGAATGCATCCAAAGATCCTGTTTTACACAAGGGATCTGTATTGCCAGGGAGACCAGATACATGATACAGAACAGAACTGAAATAAACTGGTTATTTTCCATCCATGAGAAACACAGAGGAATAAGTCAGATTCTAATACTTGCCTGAACAGTAAACCTGCTCACAAAAATGCAGTTGAAACATTTTTCTTTGCAAAAATTGCTCATTCACGAAAATTTGAACATGTCATTGTGATGGTGAAGAAATCCTCCAGCTCCTAAACTGTTTTCTTTTAGAAAAAATCATAAAACAGGGCTAACAACAGCTTGCTTAGTGCTGCCTAGTACTGTGATGCTCAGAACAGGAGGTTGTGCATTATGGATCTCTGACCTCTTCCTAAGCAGCAAAGAACAAAATGTTTTCAAAGATAATGTAACAGAAATGCGTATGCAGAAGAATGCCTTAAAAGGATCTAAATATGTATGTAAACAGAGGGTTGACCTCTAGTTTTCCATGAAAATTGTCACAGCTGTTTCCTCCAGAAGGCTTATTAAAATTGCATTTTTCTTGGAGAAAGATTACGCTTTCTCTTATCCTGATCATATGGTATCAGGTGACATAAGTTGATACAAAATGCAATGCTTGGATCAATATCATGATAATAATGCTGAGAGAACTGGGGAAAAAAAAAAAAGAAAAAGAAAAAAAAAAGAGGATAAAAGCATCACTCCCCACAGAAATGTTGATTCAGTGACCATCTGTCTCACTTTGGTTAAGTGCTTTGCCACTGAAGCTTGGCATTAGACAAGTCAGCCCATAAATTAAATAACTGAAGTCATACTATAATTTTTGGCTACACTGGTCTATATTTTTAAGCTGTCAACATACAAAATGTCATATGTATTTCTTTTTGGGTAGACAGTGAGCATGTGCCAAATCCTGCCTACTCATCTTCAACATGAGCATAGACAAGTAGTAATTATAGCCTTGGTTTCTGTTAGGCACACAAATTAAAATAAAAACTCTTCAGAGTTTAAAAGTGTGCATTAAATAAATTTCTATATATTTGCTTAGTGGCTGGGATGAACAATGTCTGAGTAAAGACACCTGCAATATTCATGTTGAAATACAAAAAGGTGTCAGTGAGAAACAAAGTCACGAGACATGCTAGAGTACTGAGTTCACATTCTTCACTCAGACAGCAACAAAAGCAAGAGAACTCATTAAGTACTTTAAAATATCACAATAAGAGGTTCTTTTTTACAGGCCATTAGGATGCCATTAGCCTCATCTCTTTGTTTCCAGGCTGCCTTCAGACTGAAAAGCAAATATCTAATTGGATGCTTTCATTAGAATAGAAAAAAAATAATAGTAATGAAATTTTAACAAAGACAACACAGTGGATGGCTGCCCACTCAACGGAAGGCTGACGAGAAGCTCACACGACATTCAAACGTGTTTCACACAGATTTAAAGCATATGCTACACAGAGTAATATTTTGGATAAACAAACATTGCAGTGATGTGACCAAGGTTCTATTGTTGATTTTAGAGTAGTGGTAACTGTCAACATATTTTACACTCTCATTGTCAGCATAAGGAAGCTAATTCTAAATACAGGAGATAAGTTTACGTTATTTTCCTAGATGAAAACATTTCCATTTTGATCAGTTAAGTGCCACCAGAGAATGGCCTAAATCACATGCCAAAATAAAAGATTAAAAGCTTGCTGCTGGAGACACCAAAGTCTGAGGCTCTGGTCCAGCAAAGAACATAAGCAGTTGATTAAAAAGAAGGTCACGTTTAAGCCTTCTCATCTTCAGCAACCCGCACAGGTCTGTGCCTGGTGGGATCCAAGTATGCTTCTGCAGTTCAGCACACATATAAAGCCCTCATTTGGCAAGGCTTGGGGAGTCCCTTCCCACGAGTCTTATGCAACCTGTGCAGAAGTCCTTGCTGCCAAGCCTTCCGTGCTATTCTTACCCCATACTAGTAGATGTTAACCAGCTACCCAAGCATCACCTGCATCTTCATGTGCTGTGAACATATGTGATTAGACTTAATGGTGAGCTTGTTAACAGATAGAGAGGGGATTTTGTGTGTTATCAAAGTGTGGCTGTGGCAAGAACTCAGAGACCAAGCATGAGACTTAAAGTAAGTTGGCAGTACATATAGGCAGCAGGAATATTTATGTCTGTATGAGCCAAAACATGTTCTGGAAAGGACAGAAATGCTTGACAGCTTGATCTGTCACTTGGAAGGCTAACATGCCATTTTTGGAAGGGAACAAGCAGGAGGTGTCTCTAGACTAGCAGGAGGTGTGACCCTTCCTTTGGAAGCCCTGGACCTTGCTGCTGGCAGACAGGAACAGCTCTGAGCATGGGCTATACCTCTGAGCCCTCCTGAAGATAGGCTCTGTGTCATGTTAGAAAAAGCATGGATGGGTCCAGAGACCGAACACTGATCTCATGCTACAGAAACAGTGTTTGTAGGAACCATGGGTGAAGACTTTTGTGGAATAATAATAGAACATGGTGATTAATGAGAAAGAATATGGGTCAAATATACATTCAAAATCAAATAGCAAAATACCAGGAAAAAAACATCCAGAAACTAACTGAGCTCCTTGGAGAAAAACAAGAATCAGCATCAGCATCAGCAGCAAAAATCTTGGTGTATTGCAAATGAAAAACATGCTAAACCATACATTAATGTGATATACTGTCTGCATTTATCCAGTAAATATACTTCTATTTTCAATAGCCATAATAATTTATATAGAGTTATTCCCATGTAAGGATTTTCTATATTTATGGTAGAATGTAAGTACTCCAGCTCTATCTAGAAAACAGTAAGAGTATTGAGAAGACTTAGAAACAAGTAAAAAATAAGTAGGCATCCAGAGAACAGAGAAAAAGAGACGTATTATTTTAAAATGTGTCAGATGTTATGAAACCAGCACTTGCAGATTATGACATCTCGTGGCATACACGGGTAACTGCAAAACCCTTTATTATTTTTTTATTATTCTTTATTCATTTTATTTTGTTTCATTTTCGAGAAGAACTTGGAGTCAATGTGGACTCAAAGAGCAATATCCTTAGTAGAAAATCTATAGTGGGAAATTTTAAGATTAAAAATACAGCTGAATATAATTCTGGGAAAGAAATATTAGCTTACTGCTCCCATGTCTGTGGTTCCTGCACAAAATATCTTTAACTGCAGTACAAAATATTTTAAACATAAGAACTGGTAAGTTATCACATCTATCATTCTAGTATTTCCTAAATTCACACCTTTTGATCATAAAATCTGAGCTCTTCAACTAAGAGTCTACACAACACTGCTCTCAGAGCATAGTATTTTCATCTTGTAGATCTTTCCTAAATGCAAGCATCACATTATATTTTGAGCATTTGTAAGTCACTTTCCATTCTTGTCTGTGACATGAGCCCTGCAGAGAAGGACTTCAGGGTTCTGGTGGATGAAAATTCAAAAGCAGGCACATGCAGCCTGGAAGGTCGACTGCATCAGGAGAGTGGTGGCCAGCCAGTCAAGGGAAGGGATTGTTCCCATTTGCTCAGACCTTATGAGGTCCCATTTGGAGTACTGCATCCAGGCCTAGGACCCCCAGCACGAGAAAGACATGGAACTGTTGGAATGGATCCAGAAGACATCCATGGATCTGTGGAACTGTGGATACATGAACCAAAGGAACCATGAAGATGATGAGAAAACTGGAGCAACTTTCCTATGAAGAAAGGCTGAGGGAACTGGGCTTGTTGAGCTTGGAGAAGGGAAGGCTCTGGCGTAGCTTCATTATGGCCCTATGGTACTTAAAGCGGGCTCATAAACAGGAGGGAAATCAACTTTTTACATTGTCTGATAGTGATAGGATAAGAAGGAATGATTTAAACTCAGGGTAAATTTAATTCATATATTAAGAAGACATTTTTTACTCAGAGGGAGGAGAAGCACTGGCACCAGCTGCTCAGAGAAGCAGTGGGTGCCCTGAAGGTATTTGAGGCCAGGCTGGATGGGGCCCTGGGCAGCCTGTGAGCGGCAGCCCTGTCAGTGGCAGGAGGTTGGAACTAGGTGATCTGTAATGGTCTTTCCATCTGAAGCCATTCTATGATTCTATCTATGATTAAGGTTCTGATTCAGGCAGGACTTCATGTCCAGTCTGCCTCTGTCCCTGACAACCATGGCCGCCTTTCAGCTTTGAGCACACAGAACCAGTTCAAGGCTTCCAACTTTGCCAGTGTCAACCACACAGCACAATTATTTTGATCGCTGTCTTCTTATGTGGTCCAGCATAGCAGACATATATCTTATTTATTTGTAATAAACCCTGAGCTTGGTTACCTATGAAATATGTTATACCTTGTCATTATCAAGTCATTCTTCTGCCTACTACCACCCAAAATTAAACTGCTGCTCCACATTAAGATTGTGCTTAAATACTGTAGCAAACTGGCAATTTACGTTTCTTGCCCTTGAAAATGTGAAAAGAACATAAGTAATTATTGCCCTCAGTATAGCATAAACATATTTGTTCACAATTCCTTTAATTTCTAAGAGATTTTCAGTTTTCATTATTATTCATTGATTCTCCAGCTTTGTCTTTATTAGGCATTCATAAAAAATACTTCATTATTATCCATGAAGCACAGTCCATTAGCATAGCTGCTCTGTGAAGTCAATTGTTTCTTCATTAACAACAGCTCCTCAGAAAATTCAGGCCTTTGATGTTTTTTTGAATTACTTGTACCTTTTCATTTCCTCAGTTGTGTTTCTGAAAGATTTCATTTTTTCTACAGCTGTTTACATTTATGAATATTTTCGTAAGCTCTGCTCTTCCAATTTGTGATGTATTTTTCTTTCAACTGCATTAGCTGTTCATAAAAACGAAATGCCGTAAGAAGAATTGATTGTAGGCTCCGTCCTGCACTTGGGAGTGCAGATCAATTAACTCTCTCTATTCCTTCAAGCAGAAAAGGAAACATTTGTGTTCTAGCATGCTGCATCAAAGAAGGCATATTTAAAAGCCGTGCACTTCCATCCTGCTCCACTTGGATGACTGCTGTAACCTTACTGAGACCTGAATGTGTGCAGGTGTGTAAAGCACAGAGGCTGTATTTTGGAGACAGCATAAAAAAATATATCAAATTGAAAGAATAGAGAATGAATTCTAAAAAGATCTTTTCTGCACTTGGGGGTTGCCTTTCACCTTGCTGGATGGTGACCCACATGAAACTTTCAGTCCACTCCTAGGCCACCCTTCCCACCAGGATGTGGAGTCACAGAGACTTCTCCTCCATGGCCAGCTGGCAAGCTAGGACCTCCAGGACCTGGTGTGTGGTCACTGGACCCACCCTGGCCCCTCAGCAGCTTCAACAAACCCTAAGTTTGTTCTCCAGCATGCCTGCCATGTTTCTTCCTCATTGTACCATTTGAGTACCAACGAAAATAATATTTTCTTGACTGTAAATCACAGACTGGAAGCAACTATCTTTCTTTCTAGAGCTGCTGACCCCAAGAAAAGAGCCTAAAAAATGTTTCAAGTGTATTTTTTTAATCCTATCACTCTTCTGATATTATTATAGGCTCATTTTCTGGAATGGAGAATATTTCTTATGGGACAGATGGTTCAAAAATGTTAGACTTATATAAAACAAGGAAGACAGATTTGTTGAACCTTCCCTCTATATGCAGCTCACTGTATAAAGCAGTTACAGCTCTGCACTTCCTTGGGTACAAGACTGCTTCTCCTTTCTGGGTACTACAGTAGCATGCAGACATGAAATGTATGCTTCAAGCCAAGGACAGCCAAGGCCTCAAGATGTTGCCTACATCCATGCCTACCTCTGTTACAATGCAGTCATCCTCCAGGCTAAGAGCTAAGAAAGTATGTAACATGAGCCATTAGCTACCATTGTAAACTCAAACCAAGGTGAGAAAAAAAAAAGCCAGCTGGCCAGCTTTCAAGAAGAGCTCACTGGATGAATGGAAAGAGAGAAACTTTGTTGACATGGAAACCTATAATTTCAATATAAGCCTACAATTAACAGATGAAATAACAAATGAGAAAGATCTCAAAAGCTGTGATCAATTATAACTGTGAGACAGTTTTTAATATCTCAGTATTAGAGGTGAAAGGGTAAAAACAGTGACAAGGGAGGTGTTAAAACAAATTGTTCCTCCAAGCTGGTGTTAGAGGGCTTAATGGAAATGTGAGAGATGAATCAATGGTAATCTGTTGCAGGGGAATGTTTCTGTATTGGTGCTATGTTGCTGCTATAAAAAGGAGCTTTATGTGATTTGCATCTGTGCACATTCAAATGAGAGCTGCTGCCATGAAAATTTACAATCAGAATAGGTGGCAGAAAGAGTGCAAAACATGTAAAGAGGGGCTGCAAAGAGACAAAAGATGCAACCACAATACAAATGCAGAGGTTGCACAATGGCATTCACATCTGAGGATACAGCAGAACACTAAATATTGCCAATCAGGAAACAACCATTTGGACACAGATTTGGTAACATTTTAGATCTCAGATAAATCCATATATGAGATGAAAAGCAGAGAATGAGATTCTCCGGACATCATTTTACACAGTAGAAAGAATTCTTCCACTTCCCTGACTTTTCTGTCTTTCTGGGGCTTTTCTTGTCTAGCAAAGGCCGAGTAGCTGTTCCAGAGCTTCTATATATGTGTGTCTTATTAGTTTTGGTTTGGATGGCACTTCAGCCCTAGCACTAAATCTTATTTCCTTCAAGAGAAACCTCTAGATAAGCATGTCCAAAAATAGATGGCACAAATCACTAGGACAAGCTCATACTTTACATCTATAAGTATCAAGCTCAGTTCCTCAAAAGATCAACTGCAGACTGTTGTCATACTTTGTCTGCTATTTACTGTTAAATGCATTTCTGTTCTTGAATTCTGATATTCCATTAATGGATCTGGGCATGCAGATAGGCAAGCAGTGTTACATGGAAGAGATCAAACTAACTGACCTAATTTTTCTATGTCTCACCTAAGCTGAGGTGGTGGTGTTCACAACAGCTTCGCTTATGTTAACAGACATTATCGGTATTTCTTAACACACTGAGACTGTGAAAGGGATTTCCATGGCACGATGGGGGAAAAAAAGGAATCAATTCATCTGTATGTAAATAAAGTAAATATGACAAAGAGTAGCTAGAGTTGCCATCTGTTGCACAGCTTTTTCACATAGATACTGCAACCTCAAGGGGCTAACGTAATGCACCTCTTGGCGTTTGATCATCACTGGTTTACTCACATTTCCAAAAGTAATGACAGATCTGAGGCACTGTAAAACTTGAAATAATCTTTTCTTTTCCCTCTTTATTATGTGTAGCATACCAGTGATAGCCAAGGAAAAGAACAAGATACATGTTTGACAACATTCTAAGTAAAATAAAAAACAGGAGTTCAATGACAAGCTGTATTTTATTTCCGATCTTTTCATTCTTTAACTGCACCTTTTTAATATTCTTCCTCTATTCTGTAAAATGTGAAAGGCCAGAGAATCCCTCACCAGGAAAAAAAAAAAACTGGATTGCTGATCTCTTCATCATTATTTTTATGGGCTTTAGGAAATTACAGGAAGGTAAAACCATGGGAAAAAAGAATAACTGCCTTCCTCACTGTCTGTGCAGCTGCTGATCATAAGGAAAGAAGGCAGTATTTGCTACCTAGCTGATACCATTCCCCAACTTCAGACCTGTAGATGTGAATTCCTGTGCAAAAATGAAGATGATTTTTTAAGTGTAGAGGGTGTTTTTCATCAGAATCTTATATTAGGAGAAGTTAAACCTTGACGCCTAAGTACATCATTCTCTTTCACATCATTTAAGCTAGCTGAATCCTTTTTAATGCTCGGTAAATAACAATGTATTTTGCTGGACAAAGTACCCTGCAAAGAGATATTCTGCATCAAGCATGGATTTAAAAGTATTTCTCTGTTGAAGAGTTAAATTTTCAACGCACTGTATTGAACTGTAAAATCACTCTTCTTCCTTGTCACTCACTATTTTTCACCTATTACATGTTTTCTAATTGCCCAGTTTATTCTGAAGCTGCCCTCACTTCAACATTTAGCTCTACATACTGCAAAATGCTTATCTCCATCAAGTTGACAACGGCTGGGTGAGGTCATGGAGGTAGTGATGAGACCAGAAGGAGAAGAGCATTGGCCCTGCACAGTCTGAAATGTTGCCTCATCAACCGCTCACCTCTACACAGCCCAGGCAGCCTGAGCAGAAAAATGGTTCATTTGAACTAAAGAGGTCTGGATATGATAAGATTGAACTGAAGAGGTTGAAGTATGATGAGTTTCATCCCTGGCTAAAACCTGAGAGAGTTACAGCTTCTTTAGCCAGTGTTAGTTATATCTGGCGTTAATGAACCTTAATGAATCACTGATCCTTGGACACAGAAGAGGTTTTTCAGCAGACATCACATCTGTGGGCAGGCACATTCAACATCACGCAATTTGTACAAAAGATTAACAGTATTCACACCCCATATAACCATTAAAACTTCATAGGCTGGAATGTGATAAGAGTTCTCTAGTCTGTATTGACTTTGTCTCCTTTTTCTCTGACATGACAGTAATTCATTCTCTGTGCCACTGACAGTCCAACAGTTGAAACCAGTGTGGATGGTGAATGGATACTGGTGCCTGCACTAAAGCTCATGGCCCAGATAATCTCTCTCAGAGGTAAATGAAGTGAATCACATCACTCATCCTTTCTCATGCTAAACTCCTCCTAATGAAAAATGTCAAAATGCACAATCTTTCCATCAGTGCATCTTAAGCCACAGCTAATTATAGGAGTCTGAAAGGTTACTTGGGGAATTACAGTGATGAGTTTAGCCAGTGAGTGAAATATCTAGAAATTATTAAAACACAACAACAATAAACCATAAAAACAACAACAGTGAAAGAAAACAACACTCTTCAGTCCTTCAGGACTAGCATTTCTCTATGAATATTTCAATGCAATAAATATATTAGAGAAACATCCTTTATATTTATTTTCTCTCTTGTAAGAGCAGTTCTCCTTGGCCTTCCCAGGAAAGAGTACTGATTCAAGGCCTGATACATCTTCTGTTCTTTTTACTCTCTCTAATTAGGAAAAGTACAATTGTAGCTACCTTCGGAGTCAAATTCTGCTTACTGTCTCTAATTTTTGAACCACGTTACACTACCACCTACAGACACCAAGGACACCAGGGCCTCCCTATGCCATGTGCTGCACAGACTGATAAAGTGAGTCCTCTCCAAAGGGTAGAAACCCTTCCCTCTTTGAAATCTGTTGGAGTTTTGTTACTCATTGCAGTAAATCTCAGACCCTCTCCATGAAAATCCAAATGGTCAGAGGGTTTGAAAAAGCACTGCATCAGCCAAGCACATTTTGAGCATTTCTATCTTAAAATCACCTGATCCATCCAGTGCCATCCTCTCTCTCATACGGTTTTTCACCCATATTTTTAACTGTCAGCTTGGGTATGTATCACCAGCCCTGCTGCAAACCTCCTCCCTTAAAACCAGACGAAAAACAGTTTCCTCCAAAGGGGTTATCTGAGGTGCCTCTTCTCCTAAGCAACTATGTTAGGAACTGCTTCAGGGTTTTCTCATACAAAATTGGAGTTTTACGAGTTACTCTCTGAGTTAGTCAGCAGACAAACATTTTTCCATGCCACTTAGATTATATTTCCCTGGCCTCAGTTTTTTTGTTTGTTTGTTTTGTCTTTTTTTCATTTTGCATGCAGCATTTCAAGATAATCAGTTTTATTTATTTCTTTGTGGTTTTGTTTTGTTTTGTTTTTGCTGGTCTGTGCAGAATTATCTAAGTCACATTTCAGCGTTGGTGAAATACTGAACAGGTGCAAGCTGTGGTCCATCTGCAAAATGCATAGTTTATGTTGGGCAGAGAGAGAGGAATAATGGTACTATTTTTCTTCTTTCCAATGTGGCTGAGACTGGGAGGCTTAGGTTTGGGCATGCGTTTTATTGACTGTGCCAGTCATGCTTTGACATTCTCTAATTTTAACAAAAATAAAAATAAAATCAGAAGTTTGCTATTCTAAGTGATCCTGCACAGTGACAAGGCAACTGAAAAATGTATTGAAAAATTCATACATTTTTAGTTGCCACAGAGAGTGAATATGTAGAACCTGATCTCCCAAATACCATTTGAATTCAGAGTACTACCTTTCCTTTTCTGTGAAAAAGTAAAATCAGAGCTGTGTGGCAGAGGTAGCTGAGGATGAAAGCATTTGTAACATGTAAGAGGTCAAATGTTCCCACTGTAGCCCTTCATAAGAACCATGCAGAAAAAATTTTCCTCACGTTGTTCCCATCAAGACTGTACACGTGTGTTTTGCACATTTTCTTCCAGAACACATATTGAAGTGGGCTTGGCACTTTGCTCATCTGCAACTGATGTATCAGTTTATGATGTGAAGATGCACAATGGCACTCTAGCAGATGGGACTAAGAATACCGTGCCAGAAAATCAGCATGTGAAATAAGTTTGAATAAGACAAGTTTATCATTTGAAGGCAAATACGTATCTCTCAGTACTCCCTGCTCAATTAACACTTAAAGCAAAGGATGGTGCCTCATACTCTGTCCTGAGGTAGCTAATGCTATTTAGCTCTTTCCAGATCTTTCAAGATTTTTTGTATTGTGCTGTACAAAAAGACCTGTCAATAAACTCCTCCACTTCATTTCGTTTTTAACTTCACCGAGTGTTGATTCAGTTAAATGTCACGTAACAGTTATGTGACTTAAACAATTCAGTAAACTTGCAGCAAACTCTGGATATTGTTTAGGCTTCTGACTTGGCTTTCTTTATCTGTCTCTGCTTAACAGAATAAATAAATCCAGATGCAAGACACTCCTGAAAGTTATCTTAGGAGAGAGTTTAGTTAGTAGGTTAATTCTCAGAAGAAGCTAACACCATCTCAAGCCTCTCACTTAGAAGGGAACAATTTACCCAGATATGGAAAATAATTTTTAGCTGTGACAAACTTGTCTTGCTCTCTTGCTGATTTTATAAAAAGAAGAAAGCATTGTTTGCTTTTGTCTGACAATTATCTATGATAAAAATGTATTTCTCACCCCCAAAATATTTAACTCTGTTGCTTTTGTCTAAAGAATTACTTATATTTATGCTAACCATACTGAGACTTAATTTCACAATAAAAATTGATTTTAATGCATCAACACATAAATGTATTTAGCCAAAACCTGTTCTACAGAGAGAATTGTTGTTTAGCCTTCTTAAAAATAAATAAAACAGGAATGCTGGAGCTAACCTCGTCTCCTTTTAGAGATGACAGTAGAGCATGCAATTGGATACCATACCATAAGTCTGAAGGCTTCCAGTAGAGATGCTAAGAATATCCTCTTGGCATCAATGACAATACATATAAATTACCAGTCTTATATCTGACTTTGATAAAAAAGAATTTCATTACCAATTAATTCTATTATAGCACCATTCCAATTCTTGTCAGCGAATTACCTATTACCAACTTGAAATCATGTCATTTTTCAGGGAGAATCTATTTATAAGTGCACATAAAGCAAACTAATTGAAAATGTAATTAGATACCAGCTTCTTAAATAAATGAGTAGGCAGTGCTTCTCATACCTTTTCCAAATAGACCCACATTACCATTTTGGCTGTGACATTCAATACTGAAGCTGCATCATCGTCTGTCAAAATGTATTATCTCAGCCTCCACAGGCACTTGCATGAGGGAGAACACCAGGGCTGTATGGCTCCTCAGGAGAGGCAGCAATTCAAGGAGATGGTGGATGAAAGCAATGGATTTGAACTGATGCTGGCTGGGAAGCCATCAAAGAGCACTGCCACTTCCTAGAGCAGTGTCCTCACCTGTGGCCCCAGCCAGGCTGAGCTATTGCACTGCACTCCTGGCTGGAGCTGCCCATTTGTCTCATGGCTTTGGCAATGCAAGGAAATGTATTCAATACATTCAGCCTTCCTTGTTAGATGCTTACATTTCTAACATTTCCATTGCCAGTATAAAAATACTGAACATTTAATGAAGTAAAAAAAGTCTATTTATTCAATCAGCTGCTCTTAGCTAGAACTGAAGTCCATCATTAGCTGTGCAAATCTGCTGCCTTCTGAAAGGGCTACTTCAGATTTAAGTGTGGCCATGGTGTCCAAAACATCGTAAGTACCTCTCACTTTTCCATAAGTGATGCAGCAGTGCTGCTTAAGCAGCTATTTGTTCCAAAACTGGAAAGTGAGTCCACGGACACCACGTCCTGTTGCTGCTGTATCCCTGACCACAGTGTCAACCCACTGCCATGTCCAATCATGCATAGATTACATGGGTCATCATGCAGAAACTAAAAAGTGGCATGGGCATAACATCCCATTCACCCCAGTATGACTTGCTCAGTGATACTCTTTCTGATATCTATCTGCATATAATCAAAGATGCAGAAATAACTGTAGCATATGTGCAAAAGGCAGCACCATCCAGAAAGCCTTGTATGTTCAGCTGTTCCTTTGTTTTGTGCATATAAACTTCTGGACGTGTATATAGACTTCCGTTCATATGAACTTCCTCTACACTTCAATTCTTTTCCTACCTACAGTTCAGTTCTTACCCAGATAAATGGACATTAATTTCATTGACTGTCCATCCTGGCTAGATTTGAAGATTTTGTCTGAAGCTCAAGTGCACACAGCTCTCAAGGCAGCACTGCATGCTGCATCCCATCCCCAGCATGGAGCATGCTGTACTTCTCAGGGCATCAATTTCTTTTCCTGGCGGAAGCTGAGGCAGTAACCATACAACAAAACCAGAGATAAGGCTGCTATGTACAAAAGGGACAGTGGAGCCAAGAAAAAGCTACCTGAAATCCTCCTGGTGTGCCTATGCCGACATCTTATTTATTTACTCTAAATTCTGTGAAGTACCTAACAGGTACAGGGAAAGAGGTTTAGAGCCTGCATGCACTCAGGAGCCTCTAGACTTTTAGAAGAAAGTAGTTTCTAGTGTTCCAGTAGAGAGCTGTTAGACTGGAGCCCTTTCTCAGTAACTCTATGGAAATAAAGCTGAAACTTTCACAGTCTATTCATTCTCAAATGTACCACTATAGAGAAATGAGCAGATAGGCCCAACAATCTCCGCATTTTGCCAGAGAAACCTCTAATTTCACTGTGATATCTCAGGAATGCTCTTTACAGTGCAGACACTGTACTGCAGAATGCAAGGTAAGCACCTACTGGTAGGCACCTTCTCATACCAAGGCCTTGTTCTGCACATAGCAGAAGGAAACACGCTGGTGGAAGAAACTTTGAGTCAATTGATGGAATTTTGGAATTAGAAGGTAGAAGTACCAACATTTGAACAGTTCTGCTTAGAGTGAATGTCAGCAGCACAAGTTCAGTTTCTCATTCTGAGCTCATTCAGAGCACCCAGTAACCAAAAAATAAAATCTTTACTGTGAAAAATATGTCATAGCTGAATTGGAAGCTGGCAATAACAACACTAGCAGATGTTTAAAAAGGAAAAAAAAAAGGAAAAGCCATTCTGTCGTCTCTATGATTAATTTGCTACCTGAAAAAAATGTTAACATTAAATTTTCTGCATAAAGAAAAAGTCAGCCATTCCAATACTAAATGTTACTTACTGTTGACATATCTTCTTAGGAGGAATAACAGACTTTTTCAGACTTTTTCAGATCATAGGCATGAGTGCCATTGTAAAGATTAATGAGGACGAGGACAAGAACATCAAAATCAAAATTTGTTTGAATCATTAGTTACTTGACAAACAGCAAATATGTAGATTTAGGCTGACGTATCTCAGTGGAGACAGTGAAATAACTGAATTTATACCAGTACAGAAGTGGTAGAGGTGAATTACAGTTATTCTGTTAGTCACTGATTTGTAAGTTTTTTTATCTTCCTCTTGCCTGATTTTTCTTACAAAACCATAATCTTCAAGTTATTGTATTGAGTTGGCAGTGGCACTGAAATGATACCACTGAAATATGCATATGTACTTTTTTTTTTTTTTTTTTGGGGGGGGGGGGGGGGGACTAGAACAGCAAAACAGAATTATCTTTTGTGAACTAGACTGGTGTTGTCAGATGGTTGCAGCTCTGAAAGTAAGGGTAAAAGTGGAAAGGACATTTCTATCTACAACATATTGATCCCAACATCACCCAAACTGCTTTCTTCTGCCACTATTCCCACCCTCCCCTTCTGCCATCATCTCATTTCTGTACAAATGAAGTGTTGGCAGCTAGCACGATCACAGACATTATTCTGGGTGAACTGCTGTGCCATTAGATAAGCTCAGGTTTGGTTTTTGAAGGCATAGATTTTTGCTTTGTAGGATCACCACTGCCATAGACCCAGCAGACTATTTTTTGTAAGTGGACAATGCTTTTGCTAGCCATGCAGATCCATGGAAGGTCATTTCTCTGCAGCACGCACAAGTGCCACTGGTTATCTGATACATCTTCCCAAATGTTCTGTTTTTCCAGTTCTTTGCAACTCTGATGATGCTCAAGGATCAAGGATCAAGGAGCCAGCACCCACCTGGTGCTGGTTCCTGATTGACATCCCATGTTGTGCTTTGTTATGCATTAAAAGTGTTTTTTTTTCCATTTGAAATTTATCATCTATGAGAAGATAGTGACAGTTAAGATATATACTGTGCTTTTGTTTTCATTTTTTTATTTTATTTTTTTAACATAAGAGACAAGCATGACAGCTTGCTGGATGACTGAGGCTGTTATTTCCACATAATTGGAAAATCACTTTGCTTTACTGAATAAAGCAATGTTTACGTATTCCAATTTTAAAATTCCATACTGCATGATGCCCAGCTAACACTCTAAAAGCCCTTGACCAAAATTTAAGAGCACAGTAAAGAAATGCTTCAGCCAAACAAAAAAGAACGGGCAGATTTTTTTTCACATCTCTTTAAACCTTCAGCTGGATTAATTCCCCTCCTGGAGGTATGATTTGATTTTTTATTAATCAACACACCAAGTATGAAAAAAACAATAATTTTCAAGCAAGAGTGGATTTTTGGTATGTGTGTGTTTTGTTTGTTTGTTTTTCCCCTACCTGTTTGATCAAGGACATAATGTAGGATTCTTCAAGGAAAATCTCTGCTGTGCGAGGAGGATATGAGCTCATTCAGGCACTCCGTCATCCTGTCAGGGGATGCTGTTGAGGCCTCAGGCATGTCTCAGTCTCTTGCATCACTGGTTAAATGAACCTTTTGGTTTTACAGCCTCCAAATCTCCTCCAGCTATTCAGACAATGATAATCATTTTGACACATGATTATCAGAATTTGCCTTTATCTTAAGTAGAAGAGATCTTCAGTATGAATGTGATCTGTAAGTTACTTAAATCTGTTTTCTGAGACCTCTGATGTTGAAACATTTTTATCAAATCAAGGTAGGCTTTCTGGTGGGATTCAGTGCCATTTTAGATGCTTAAGGATGTGACATCTGGCTGTTCTAGACTATTGGAGTTTTGCTGTTAAATTTACCACCCTAACATGGGTATCTCAGATGCTGTTCAGCACCTACAACATGAGGTGCCTGTATGTAGATACTTGAATAACTATTTCTGTCCTTTCTCTTAACACCATTTTAAAAATTATTTAAACAGAACCAAAACTTACTTTAAATGTACATGTCAGTATTATCACTCTCTTGTTTTATACAACATCATTTTATTTTCAAAATACCTCTCTCTGTAGGGTAAGACCTTGGTTATAGCTCTCTTTTCTGAAATTTTCTATAAAAAGTTTTTTCTGACAACTCATGTCACAGACAGTGTCTAAGGTAGCATAGCCCAAAACGAATGATTTGAGGACAGTGATTTAAATTTACATTGAAGTTTTTCCAACTTGGAAGTCTACAAATCCAGTCTTGCCATCTGTAAAGATTGAGTGAAACAGGAACACATCTGCAGACACAACACACGCATAACCCCATGGGCTCAAGATCAGCTTTACTTAGCAGCAATTTTCCCCAGTGACAAATTAATTTATTCTCAGAAGTAGAAGAAATACACTTTATACAGAGTAGACTTGAAGAGGAGAATGACTTGTCAATTGGTTAGCTCTACTTTCTCATTATTAAGCATTGATTTTAAGTTAAATTAATCATCTGAATGTCAGTCTGTTTTCTGATGTTAGAACATACACTGGAGACAGAAGTTAAAGAAAGACATTTTTGCTACAGTCAAAGTTACAAAAACAATATATTAGAATGAGTAGATATTTGGCATTACCTCCAAACTAGTAGAAAATGAAATGTGTGCATTTTTAGAAATGTATGAATCATCCTTGCAGTAATGCTTGCTAAAGATTTATGGCAACTTTCATCATATAATATTACATATTCCAAATTACATTTACAATTCACTCTTCCCAAGAATAATTTTCAAAATTTTCATGCATAATCTTGTCCAAAACAAGCTGCAAGGTGCTTGTGTATATTCAATATATCTTGATCAAATCACTATTTGTTCATATTTATAGAAAAATTCAGAAGAATTTTCTTCATGGCCTTGGAAGTAAATTTTATGTAGTACTGGTCCATCATAATACGTATTCATAATTAAAAGCTGTAATGTTCAATTTTGCTTGCAGGAAAACAAAATCAACAGCTAAAGTATGTAATGGATGTAAATGGAAAAAATACCATTAAGCCAAAGTGTAATTTAGTATAGGAGAAGATATTTCATACAAAATTTAATTTCTAGGCCTATATCCAAAAGTTACCTTAAACATGTGGGTAGAGTGAGATTATACAGACCCTGACAGATATGCATATCTTAGAACACCTTTCTTTACCTGACAGTCATATCTCCAAAACTACATCTCTACATCTCCACACAATATTCTTGTTCTCATTTTTGTTATAATAGCAAATAATGCAAATGTATAGTTGCAAATTTATTGTTGCATATGACTGAGAGAGAGTTGGCCACTGTTCTTATTAGGTGCCTCTGAGCCATGCAGAATATGAATGAATATAAACTGAGAGAACAAGGTAGTCAGGAAGCTACTCTTTTTTCACCCACCCATCTTATAGATTGGAATGTGAATGATGACATGGATCTGGAAAACAAACCATACACTTCTGAGGAATTTACAGTCTCTACAAATGAACAGCTGGCAGTGAGGAAGAGTCCTTGCTAAACAAGATGTGTTCACTACATTTAATTTTATTTTTAGGAGTCCAGAGGAACTGACACACATCCCTTTCACAATCAAGCTTGTCTCTTACTCAAAGCTATTCTTCATATACTGGATCTGAACAGACCAAGTTTAGCAGAAAGGTCTTCCCATAGTAGTATTTCAGAGAATTAAAAACAATCTTCATTCTACTCTGTAAAGTCATATTCAACTTCAGCATATGAAGGAAACAGGGAAGAACTAGAAAAAAAAAAAAAGGGAAAACCAGTGAGACTTCAGGAAGAGAAAGTAAGATATGAGAAAAAGAAACATCCCAGTTCCATATCAGGCATGCACGTTTTGGAGCCTTACAGACAAAGAAGTCTAATACTGTTTAAATAAGATTGTCACAGTAATCCCATTGAAAATCAATGACAATTACTTGCTTAGTGTGAAATTAATCTAAATGCAGCTGTCTTCAGTGAGAATGACAGTCTGTGTCAGAGACCAACATGAGCAACCATTTCAGTCAACAGAGTTTACTGCAAGATTCACTTCACCCTAACACAAATGTCCACCTTTGGTCCTGTGTTGATTTGATCTCCCCAGTTACAGTGTTATCCAAGGCTGCTGGTTCAAATGTAGATATTCACATTGTGTATTTCCATATTTAGTCAGGTGAATGCCAAATCTGACTTCACTGGATCCACTTGAATAATTGTAATGAAACAGATTACTTTTGATGTTGAGTGTTACAGCTACTCAAGGAAGAAAACAGACTTAGAAATTCAAAATGAGAAATTTAGAGTAGAAAAACAAAGACTTGGCAGCAGCACTCCAAACAAAATGAACATACATAAGAAGGAAAAAACATCTGGAGTCCAGTAGAGAATCTTGTACTAATCCATAGATTACATTTAACGTGCTAAATAGATATAAGGACATTTTTAAAACTCATAGAAAGTTAGGAATAAAATTAAACTTTTTCTTGAACACTTCTTGTCCTGACGTCTGAAGTATGTTTCTAAATTTAGACTTTGTCGTATATATTGTAATCATTAAGTTATTTAACTAATAGTGTTAGAGCAAAGTAAAGAAATAACTTCATAATAACCTAAATATGAGAGCCGCTGTATTTTCTCCCTGTCCCAGCTTCTGACCATTTTCAGAAATGATTCACTCTGAGCCCAGATGTTGCCTCATGTAGCAATGTTAGCATCCTTTACTCACATTGAATCAGTTATCACCTGTTCCCAAGAGACATATGTTCTCTACGCCTTTGGTTTCACACTTGCAGAGCTATCTTTCACTTGTTTCTCCTTCAGCATAAAAAGTGTATCATTTTTGTTTAACTATAAATTGTCTTCCTATTCCAAGATCTAAGGATCTATTAAAGCATTATTAAAAAAGTGTTACAGAACACATACAAGGAAGGAAGAGATTGGGACATATTTGTATCAGTGGAAAATACCTTCTCAAACTGAAGCTGGTGATTTTCAAAAGACATGAGAGATATATAGATATGTAGAGATGTAGGAATATATAGAGAATTATATGGATGTAGAGGATATATATCTGTTCTGAAACAAATTTAATAAAATATTTCATGGTCATAAGAACCATTTGATTTCTCCTGTTATAAAAAAAAATGGGAATGCAAATGCTCCTGATGTAAAATATACGAAGAAAACTAGGCAAAAAGCAGATAAGTAGTTAAAAAGACAGTGCATAAAAAATGCAGTCTCCAAGACTGCAAAGCAATGCAAGCCTAAGCTTAAATCAAATAGCCCATATTTTCTCTTTCAACACCTCACTAGACAGTGTAATTATACACTTTTCCTTCCGATGACCAAATAGCAAAACAGGTGATAACATTGTAAAAAGACAGATAGCTAAATTCATATATGATGTGCACCAAAACAGAGAGATACTCATTTCCTTGTTCCCTCCTCAAAATTATCCTAATTATTTGATTAGGTGGAAAGCATCATTTACAATGCACAGGTTGTTTTTTTTTCTTCATCTGATGGCATTAACAACAAATTAATTAAAGTACTGATAGATGTTTTAAATATTCCTTTCTCACTTAAATTTATTTTTATACATCCATGGTCTATGATCTTTATTAATCTTCTGGAAGTATAGCCAAGGGTACTCTCCTCTCTGTGGAATTATGCCTTTGAAACGAAAAAAATGTTGCTCTCTGTTCATTTCTTATTTTCCATGTTAATTAAAAATTTGTCCAGATGGCACTGTACAAATGTCTTTCATGCAGACTTCTGGCTTTCAAATGCAGCTATCCACCTCAAAAATACAGCATTTCCGTCTGCATGAGAAAATATCTCTGGTTCATTTTATGTATAATACTGTGTATAGGAGAAATGATGTCACTTGGAGTAAAAGGAGAGGAGAATAGGAGACATATCCCATCTTCCATTAAAATCTTCACATAACTATTCATGTGTACATTTTATACATGTACATATACATATACATATACATATACATATACATATACATATACATATACATATACATATACATAGATGTCTCAGAAGTAAGAGCAATAGAAAATTTCATATTACCTTAATGTAACGTCTACTTAATATCCTCAGCCAGGTGGTTAATGAGAACATAAAATAATAGACTCATACAATTATTTGAGTTGGAATGGACCTTTAGAGGATATTCCAGTCCAACTCCCCTGCAAGGAACAGGGACACCTATATCTAGATCTGGTTGCTCAGAACTCCATCCAGCCAGCCTGACCCTGAATGTCTTCAGGGATGGGGCACCCATTATATCTCTGGGTAACCTGTTCCAGTGACTCAATACCCATATTATAATAAATAGATAGATAGATAGATAGATAGATAGATAGATAGATAGATAGATA
>JAPSGF010000011.1:16601898-16636362 GCA_035772895.1 Perdix hodgsoniae | reverse complement strand
CGGTGTGCCGAGGGGTGGGAGCCGGGGCGGGAGGAGGCGTGCAGGGCGTGTGCGCGCGTGTGCCGGCTGCGTGGGTGCGGGTGCAAGCTCCGCACCGGCGGGGCACACACTTGTGCGCGTATCCAGCCGCTCCCCGCCAGCGCGTTACGTGCGGCCACCGCTGCGCTCAGGTCCCGGGAAGAGCGGCGGGAGCCGCGTCCGTACCGTACCCATCGCCTCGGTGCCATCCGTGCACGTGTGTCGTCTGCGTGTGCAACACGTCCGCGGGCTGCGCTTCTCCCTAATTGCACGGGGAGTTCGGCCTCGGGTTGTCCGGGGGGCTACGGAACGGGGGGGGATAACGAATTAATTGCAGATGAGAAGTAATATCCGTCTTTGAGTCATCAGTCGTTGAGGCATAATTTCATTCCGAAAGCTCTTAATCAAACTGGAGATCTGCTATAGGAAAGCACCGCTCTTCCCATAGGATTATCAGATTTCCACCGGAGAATACAGATCCTGGATTACTGAGCTGTGTGGGATTTGCTTGATTCTTTCTAATTAGTCTCCCTCTCTGAGTTTAAAATTCTTAATTCGAAGGAGAGGAAGTTACTTGCTTCTAAAGGAAAATAGCTATCTTTTTTTTTCCTCTGTCATTTTACATAGTTTTTCCGGTTATCCTGTGCTCTGCAGATGACTTACTGCCTTAATTGGATATTGGTGTCAAAGGTTGATTAGAGTCCCTAATAGATTTTGGATCTGCAAGAGGATTAGGGCTTTAAGTTCGTGGTTAAAACAATCGTGTTTGTCATCTCCCCTTGAGCAGCGGAGAGGACGAGCGATGTATTACATTTCTGTTATCTGCTCTTTGCTTCATTAATGTATTGTCAGGAGGTTGTCGGGTTTGCCTTTGTTGTTGTTTTTTTTTTCCCCTCTGCTATTTCATTTGCAGACCGAAAAGAAATGAACGTCAGAGGGGATTTGTTTAATCATTTAGCAGCTGACACAAGCCATGTCCCTAACAAAACGGTGGTGAAAGAGTAGAAGATTTTTGGGATACGGCAGCTCGAGCACCATGAGACTGCTCTGGTGAGCCAGGGGCAGCGCTTGCTGAAGGATGCGGTAGCCCAGTGGTCGGGGCTCACCGAAGGGAGGCCGATGGCTTGCATGGAGCTTCTCTACCTGGCCAAAGAGAGCAGGCAGGGTGCCCTGGGCCCCGCTGCTGGCTGGAGCCTGCCCGCTCCTCACTATGAGCAGCAGCAGCAACAGCAGCAGCATGAGACAGGAGAGGTGGACTCCAGAGCAGCAGTGGCTGTGGCAGCCCTGCGCTGCGAACGGCACTGCAAGCCCTCACAGAGGGGCTTCATGGTTGAGCCCACCCCAGCACCCCTGTCCTCCTGCTCGGACAGCTCACCCCGGGAGCACCCCACACCCCCCAGCAACTCCCAGCCCTGCCACCTGCCTGAGCGCTTTCCAGGGGAAGAGGATGGAGGGAAGAAGAAACCCTGCTGCTGTATCCAGGAACTTGAGACATCTTTCTCCTGCGTGGATGAAAATGTAAACCTGGAACATGCAAGAAGTCCCTCCAGCCCAACAGGCTACCAGGATGCTCCTCAGCAGCGCTCCTGCCGGGAGCTGCCTCCCGAGTGGGTGCACGACTCTCCATCCCTGGTCTCCGAGGAGGATGAAACTGCCTCGGAGGCAGCGGCTGGGAAGTCCTTGGACTATGGATTCATCAGTGCCATTTTGTTCCTAGTCAGTGGGATTTTGCTGGTGATCATTTCCTACGTGGTACCCAGAGACGTGACTGTGGATCCCAACACGGTGGCTGCCAGGGAGATGGAGAGACTGGAGAATGAGAGCGCCAGGATTGGGGCTCACCTGGACCGCTGCGTTATTGCCGGGCTGTGTCTCCTAACCCTGGGGGGAGTGGTGCTCTCCAGCCTGCTGATGATGTCCATGTGGAAAGGGGAGCTGTACCGGAGGAGCAGGTTTGCATCCTCCAAGGAGTCTGCAAAGCTGTACGGGTCATTCAATTTCAGAATGAAGTCTGGTGCAAACGATAATATGCTCGAGCTGTCATTAGTTGAGGAAGATGTGCTTGCCATAGATAATTAGTGTGGTCATGATTTTTAAAGCAGCATTTCCACAGGAAAAAAAAAATATATATGTTTCATTAAAGGAAATACATGTGGCTAAAGATAGCTGGTGATGCAGTTTGTTTTTCTGACAAGAACGGTCTTTTTGTGAGCTCTCTAATCAAATGTTTCCATTATATAAACACTTGTTGTAAAGGGAGAACATGCCAGAGCAAATGCAATTGGTATAAAATAATGAAAACCACTGAATAAAAAGAGATTTTTGACAAGTAGATTCCTTAGATAACTCCTTTATCCTAACATAAAGCGTTCCTTTGGTGTCTTGCCTACATAATTTTCTTATTACTCTCATATATAGAACAGGAACGACCTTGACATGTTGGAAGCTTGTTGCAGCCCACAGAAGGATTATTAACTGTCTGCTTGGTGTCATGTTAAGAAGCAAGGCTGATATTTAATTAAAAGAGATTTTTTTATAGTTAAATTCTAAGCCAGTCCCTTCTTTTGTATGAGTGAGACCTGTGGACAAAAAAGACCGATTATTCGTGGCTTATCACAAATCTCCCATATTTTTAAGCAATGCTGCAATTAGTGGTGGTTATTTAAAATATAAAAGTAAGAGGCAAAGGGCAAGGAACCATATGGCTCATGGTGGTATCGGTGAGAGACAAAAGGTTCTTTCAGCTTGAGGTCAGTAGTTCCATTTCAGTTCAGATTAGTAATGATTGATAGTCACTAACTTCTGATAGCTATAGTGGCCCATATAAAGGAAGTTGAGTTCCCAGTGGACAGATGTCTTTGTATGAAAACTGCCATCACTTGAATTAACTGACCTCCTGTTAGGAGTCTGAAAAGATCCAAAGAATAAAAAAGCATGGGGATGCAGAGACTGAACACATCTCCTTCAGTACAGATGCCAGAAGAAATTCAAGCTCTGCTACAGGGTTTGCTTATAGTGGGCCTGTCTGCATCACACGAATCCTTTTGAAACTTCAGTTTCATGTCACTAGGCTGCTGGCCTTCTCATTACCAGAAACAAAAGATCAGGATGGAGCTTTTGAGGCTCATTCAATATAAACCAAATTATTTACAAAAAGTAAGTTGTCAGGAAATACAAAGGTTATACATCAAGCAGTTGGACTGGCTGGCATGGGGCTCACTTAAAATAGGGTACCTATCAAGGGTACATGGCACTATCAATCACCATAATGCAACACAGTAGCCCAAAACTTCTACCACTGATGGTGTTCAGTATCAGCCAGTTTCTGTGGAGCATTAAGTTGTGCTCTTGTGATGGTGGGAAAAACAGCAAAGGTTGTTATTGCTGTTACTGTTACACTGCTGACCTTTTGTCATGATTGACTGCTAATATATATTTGTTCTAGCCCCTGCCATAGCCAAATGTGAGTGAAGAGCTGTGTCTGTAAGGACCTTGCCTGCAGAACTGTGATAGAAACTGTTGGTTTGTTGCCAGCTATGGGTTAAATCTCAAATATAAGAAATATCCAATATTTGAAGTATGAGATTTTTTACTATTGTGAGATAATACCTGAGAAGAATCTTGGGAAGGGGTAGCAAGGCAAGGCATAGAATAGCTAAAAGTCCTCCTGCAAAGGCGGTGCTGGGACTCACTGCTTCTGATATCCACGCAACCCAGCTAGATCTCCCAGCCTGTCTGCTTTCCTTCTCAGTCTGCTGTGACTGGTGGAGATCATGACCGCTGCCTTATTCTTCTTTGGAGGACAGTTTGACACGAGGCCTGGAGCACCCTGGCTGCTAAGAGGGCTCTCAGTGGCTGGTGTGACTCAGAGAAGTGAAGGGAAAAGCTGTATTTTATACCCAAATTAGAACGTTTATAGTCCATTCCAGCTCACATTACATGTAGCAGGGGAACTGCATATCTTCTCTGTTCTGTGTTTTAAAGTCCTTCCTGCCCTTTTCTCTGGCTGCTCATGGCAGGAGGCATATGCAGCTCCTGTGCCTGGCACCCTCCTGCGCTCGGTCCCCTGGGCTCAGCGGGCATGGCTGCCCTCTGCAGAGAGCTGGAGAACCTGCACCGCTCTGCCTTCATGCCTTTGGTCGCTGTAAATAGCGTAGTGTTGTACAAATTAACTTTCACCCTGCAAAAGAGATGCTACTTAGCTGTTACTCGTTCTAGCTGCTGCATTAGTTGTGTTACTTGGTAATTAAAGAAGCAGCCTTGTTTGACAGTACTGCTGCCTGACAGATGTTATTTGCAGCTGTGTCATGATACAGAGCGTGTCTGAGGGCAGGAACTCACAGTGGCCAGCAGTCGCTTTGGGAGAGCTTACATCCCTCTGGGTACGTCCTCAAGGAGTCAGGATTGAGTTGGTGAGGCCAATGGACTGAATTCTGATAAACCACTGGAAAAGGGTGCCCAGAGAGGTGGTTGAAGCCCTCCTCTTTGGAGGTATTCAGAGTCAGGCAGGACAGGGCTCTGAGCTACCTGATCTAGCTGTAGGTGTCCCTGCTCATTGCAAGGGAGTGAGGCTAGATGGCCTTTAAAGGTCCCTTCCATCTCAAAAAGTTCCATGATTCTCCGATTCTATGAATTTCTAGGGTGAAAAAGAGGAATAGCTTACTTACGTAAGGAGAATCTTCAGCCCACTGGGATCAGTGAGAGCAGGGAGTGAAATTGCTTGAGAAGCAAGACGTGGAGAAGAAAGGCTGATTGCTAGCTGTCTTCTGCCCTATGGGTACAAGGGTTGTGTCCTCCAGAAGCACAGGGGAGGCCCTGCCATGCAGGGGGGCAGACTGCACCTGGACAGGTGCAGCAGCTTGCACAAGGCAGGGAATTGACATCATGAGGGGCAAAAAGCCTTTCATCACCCCAGACCTCCTAATGGGAAGCCCTGTGCTCTGTGTTCATGTACACTGCAGAGGCTGGTGATTTTGTGAGCCATTATTTTTATTTTTTAATGATACATATGCATAAAATTGGAGTACATTCCATAATTGCAGGAAGATGACAGCTAACACTGTAAGGATCACAGATTTCTTGTAGGAACCATGGCATGCATTAATGCTGGTTATTAGCACTAGAAAAGAGCATGTTCCCCAGACTGCCAGTATATTATTATCAAGCGAGAAGTTTTCTGACACTTTGTAAAATGCCTGTCACAGATCATAAGCTTGCAATACTTAAATGAACCCTCAAATATTCCCTGAGCATTTTAAGGAAGCATAAGTCAACCTAATAATCTAAATATACACTGCAAAAGTGTAAGGAATAAAAAAATAAATAAATGACAGAAGTAACACAATCTCTTTATCTTGTTCATGTGTGCTACTAAAGAAGTGAAGGCAGACTTTTAGAGAATGGAATGCAAGAGTTTAGTAGATGAACAATCTCAGGACATTTCTCTGATCACCAAACAAGACACCTGTGCAAATGGTAGGGCTGTGTGGGTTGGCTGTGTGATATAAAACCTCGGGACTCTCAGGTTCTAATGATGTGCAGTGTGAGAGAAACCCAAACACATGCTGTCTGGGTCTTGGTTGTAGGAAATGAACGTATTTGTCTGCTGCCTGGTAGACAACTGTTTGCATCACTTTGGTCTCAAATGGCTGTACCAAAGGCTGAGGCCAAGGGTGATTAATTGCCTGTTCCTACACCCCAGTCATTTGATTTCCTCTGCTCAGAATCTAAATGCTTTAAGGATGCAAGTGTGAGGACAATTTTTTAAATTGCCTGGGCTTAAACTTGTTGCATGGATCTATGGAGGGCTTCCTTCTTGGAGGATGTAAATTTGGGGCATCTGAAGTGGGTTTCAGGTACCAGCTGTAGCACTCTGGAAACAGTTATTCGTATCGATGAGGAACGTTTTATTCCTGACCGACCCTCACAGCAAAATGTGACACTTGCCCGCCTTCTACCTCATGACGTGTTAGCTGGAGTGCCAGGGCACGTGGCTGGGCTCTGCCGGACCTTTGCCTCCCTGGGGAGGGATCACGAGGCCTCAGCTGGGGCTCCTCCCTGTGCCCCTGCTGCGCCAACAGCTCCCGGTGACCTTTTTTATTTATTTCTCTCAATCAGAAATCTGTGACAGAGGCTGGGCCATTTGGGAGCTGCCAAACACCTCTCTGCCTGCAGAGAGGCCTGCGGCAATGGTAGGACCCCGTCCTCACTGCCAGCCCATAGCCCAGTCTGCAGCTGGGAACCCCAAGCTCTCTCCAAGGATGCTATGCTGGGTTGTCACTGTTTTTGATACGTTTACAGTTTTTTAATCTTTGTAATTCTTTTAAAAGTCTGTCTGTAATGAATAACGAGTTTACTGACTGTGAAAGCAACAGCTATAATCTTGTATAACCCCTTTTTCTTCCACTAAAGGGTGAAATGTCACAGTTCATCGTGAGCTTTTCAATCGTGCATTTGATGCCTTATTATAATTGCAGCAGCGTTCTGTAAAGATTAAAAAATAAAAGCCTGTAAAGCTGAGCTGTGTCACTGTTGTTATCTTTGCCCCTCACTGAGCTACTGGTTGCAGACAGAAAATGCCACACATGCAGGCTTAAAATTTGCCTACGCAGGTCCCACCCAACTTTGTATTTCCAGAAAAGCAGAGAAGCAATGGGCAGCTGTGGCTGTGTGAGCAGATGGCTGTTGTGAGCTGGGTGTCAAGCCCCTGCTCACTATCACCACACACAGCTCAATGCTGAGGCCGTGTCCACATCCCAGCCTTGCCTTGGCTTTCTCTTGGCTCGTGCGTTTTCCCAAAAAAACCAGTGCTGAGCATGCCAGCTCAGCACCTCACCCTCCCTTGGCAGCCTGTGTTTCTACCCAAACAAGGTACAAATGTATGGTCTGAAGGTCATACCTTGCAATGTCATTTTTCATACACTGAATGAAGGGGCCAGACCTCTTCCTACTGCTGTCATGTTAACCAAGGCATGCGAGGGAGTGTCACTACTGAGTCTCAATTCAGTTTGAAGCAGGCACTGTCTGCATCTGAGTGCCCACAGTACCTGGTACATTAGGGCCCCCCTTCCCCAGCTGGGTTTGGGCTGTTGTTGCTACAGCAGTAATAAATGCATCCCCAGGGGAAGTAAATTGATGCAGTAAATTGCCCTCATGCCAGATATAGCCTATGGTGTATAACCAGTGGTTATTAAGAGGTTAAGAGAGTAGGTGTATTTATAGATATGACTATCTATGAGCTTAAAGATCTGGGAGGCTTTCTAACTGAAGGCAACCACTGTATTTGTTATTAGTTTTTACAGGATACTTTTTAAGCTTATATTTTTACATGTTGAAGGACTCATCATCATATATTGTATGCACAGGGACATTTTTCCCTTGTGCGTAAATCCCAACAAGTTCAAGAGTCCTTAGACTGCAGAGTTCTCTGATTTTCTTACTGGCTTAAATTAAATTGTGGCTGTTACACCTTTGCATGAAACCAAACCAAACAATCTGATTAATATTTGTTTGTATAAACATCAGTATTTCCTACTTTATAGAAGCACAGCCAAATAATGCATTTTTATTAGATTGAAATGCAATTACAGTTAAAATATTTTTGCAGACTTGTTGTATTAAAGGCTTGTAGCAATTCTTCTAATTTACATGCAGAATTCTGCACTTTTACATATGGTAAAAATTCCGAGGTATTGCCATTGACTGAGCTGCACTTTGTGTAGCATCTGGTCATCTTTTTGAAAAATGAGTTTGCAATTTAAACAATTGTATTTGTTCTTCACCTACTGACCAACTCTGAAAGCGCTTCCATGTGAATGTATGCAGCTGCTTGAGAAGTGAGATCCCCTCTGGCATGATGCATAATGTTTCCATAAAGCCTCCTGCACCTTGATAGCAAAGCAGTGTATAGAACAGATTCATACTGACTATTTTACAGATGAAGTGGCTTGTCTCTTTTGCCTGGAGAGCCGGCTGGACAGCTGAGAACAGACACCAAGGCCTCTTAAGTCACAGCTGAGCACTGTGAGATAGAACTTAATCATTACAAAACCCTTGAAATAAATAAACATGTAAGGGATGGCAAATATACATATATATATTTTTGAAGAATGTCATTGAAAAATTCTGTTTTGTACTAACCATTCAGGTACAAAATACTTTAAAAAATTCGTAGCAAAGTCAGTAGTTAAATTTTGTTCATATCTGCAGGAATTTTGGGGACACTTTGCACATTTAAGGCATTTGTATTATAGTAAGCTTTTTTCAATGTTTCAAAAAATCAATAGGCTTCTGTTCAAATGATAAAACGTATCTTTATACCAGCACAAAAAGCTTCTCTTTTCCAATAATAGCCTCTGCTTTGACAGATGTGTTTGCAGGAAAATTTAGCTATTGTTGAATAAAACATTTCCAGAAGCAAAATTGATTAAGTCCCATTTGTAAAGAAAAAAAAAAAAAAATCAATTTTTCCCATTAGAAGTATCTAAAAGATGTTGATCAGCTAGAAATGTAAATAAAGTCCTTTAATCACTAGTCTCCAGCTGCAGCATATCCATCTACAGGAGTTTGTTTTCTGTCTCTTTATATCTTTATAAGATAAATTTCCTTCAAATCTAGCATGAAGCAGTTTCCGACACAATAGTCAGAGTAACTGTGCTCAAGCATAAATAATAGCAAGTAGCTAGTCTGGCATTTTGGTGTTGCATTTCAAAAGGATTCATGCAATAAATGTACATTTGATAAAAGTCTATCCAAGATGGGAACAAAAATATATTCTCTGAAAATTGGAGTAGTGGAAAGTACATGACTATTTTCAGTTTCTATCTATTATCTTCTTATTGCATGCAACAAAGACAACACTTTCAAGATCTCTTGATTAGTAATTGTTAAGGGCTGCTAAGGGTCATGGAGGGCTATTAACACAAAGATGCAAAGCCTCTAACTCTGTAAGTCCCTAAGCTTTTGATTTCTAAATTGCTGAGACAATATGCTGGTGCATGCCTGTCTTAGACTTTGTTTTAGATACAGCAGGATGTGCAGCAGGCTACTATCTGAGATAATGTCGTGATAGATGGGACTTTGATTTGATCCAGTCTGACCTCATGTTCTCAGAACTTTATGCGTTGCATACAGTGAGAATATCAATTAGTTGCTTTGCTGCTATAGCATCCCAAGGAAGGAATACAAATCAATAAGTCACAGCTTACCTTTGTTTTTCCCTTCTTACAGGATTCTTAGCAATGGCTGGAAGAGCTCTTGAGAGGTCTTTCCAGTCTTCTGGAACTTCATTCACCTCCATCAGCCCTCAGAGATAATTGCTCATGGCTACAAGATTGCTTTACCCAATTCCCCAGGCACTTCAGGGTGAATTTTATAAGGCTCACATGAGTTATCTGTTTAGTCTCTTTTTCTGTTCACTGCTAGCCTAAGTTCTTAGTAAGTTCTAAAGTCTGCAAATAGTCTGACTTGGTTTACACTTTTTAATGATGTACAGAAAAAAGTATTAGCGCCGAACCACTCCAGCCTTCTAGCATCATTTTCAGTTGTTTCCTTCTCTCTTCACAAAGCAGATAAACAGTTCATTTTTTTTTCTTTCTTCTGTAAATATAGAGCACTTCTACATCACCTTTTCTTTCTCTTTTAGCAAGATCTTATTGACTCTCCTTGTCCGTTGTCCCCACAAACATTGCACAATACTCTTGTACTCATTATTATTTATTTGTCCTAATTTCTCCATTTGGAAATCTGCAAAATTTCAGGTCAGTCTCATGATGACCCAAACCAATGTTTACAATGTTTATTTTTCCTTCACATTTTCACATTTCATATGCTTGTCTTGTGCCCTTAATTTTGGGTAAGGATTTGCTGAATTTCCTGCATGTCTGTCTCCTTTGAGGTTTTATTACATGGGAGTGAACTAATTCTTTGAATTTACTGAAGATCCTTGTTTCTTAGGTGTTCTGTCTCGAGGCAGAAATAGTGTGCTGTACCAGCTCTATGTTGTGCCTGATTTTTTTTTCTGGAAGAGGTCCAGCCTGGAAACTGCCTGGTTACTGGGTTCCCCAGTCCAGCACGCCTCCATTTGTTCCTCACCCATCTTTACTTTGATTCAGGCAGCAATGGTCTACGATTGAGATTTTGTGGCACTCTTCCCGCTTGAGCCAAAGCATGTTACTAAGGAAAATACTACAGATTTACCTATGATATCAAATGGGAGCACACAGCTATTGAGACTGGAAGTATCTTCACTTAAACTTCACAGGATATTGAAACCAATCTCAGCAATGAGACAAGTTAGAGACAAAAATCAATATTGGACCGTACTGAAATGTCTGTGTTCAGCTGCTGTTTTAAGTGGTTTGTACAGACTTTTCAAATTAGGTTGCCAACAAACAGAGGAAATACAGCTTTTAAAAAGTCAGAGAATTATTAATAGTGTGCTTGACCTCCAGATCTGCACAGTCTACCAAAAGAGCATCATTTGTCATATGCCTAATGCCTTATGCCTAATTATGCAGCTGCTGCTGGGAAGCAGTTGCTCATAGGAGAAAAAGGTTGCAGAGACTTAGGGTCAAAGATTTAGGTCTATGATGATGGGAGGGTAAGAGAAAGGCCTACTCATAGTCAATCCCTGAACAAGAAGAGAGGGGTGCAGGAACTGTTAGCTTAGCTCATACATCATTCACATGCTAATGGTATTTCTTTTCTCAGTGTCAGAGAAGAACATTGACTGTGCTGAGTTTGCACTTTCAGCTATCGAGCAGGGGTAGAGAAGTATGAAGAGAAGCAAATGTTAGATCTCTTCATGAGGAAACAAACACTGCACCCTAGCAGTGGCATCCAAGAAGCAATCTGGGGCGCAGCACTTCTGGCTGGTCTCCTAAGGGTTCTGGTCTGTTCTGTGGCATCTGTGCACAGAGAAGCAGCCCAAACCTTTTATTAACTTTAGCCACTAAGTAATCCATCTCTCTTATTGCTGTTGTTTAGTCAGGTTTGGACAATACCTTATCATCTGTGAGAAAAAGAAGAGAAGAGATAGTGCAGACAGCAAGTTTCTAGGTAAAATTAGTCTGTCTGGAAAGGGGAGAAAGATGCCACATATTGGGCTGAACAAATCTTTGCATTGATTTCCAGAAGCAGAGTCCTTCTAGGAGCACCACAAATGCATGTCTTTATTTAGCACTCTGATTCAAAGACCAGTCACAATTTCTCTTATCCAGACAACTCCCTCTTTGCTCATGTCTGGGGTGGCTCATGGTCATAAATTATTTTTGCTTCTGCTATTCTTGCTTTAGTCTTTGGTGCCAACTCCACAGTTCTTCATAAGCTTCACACACACATACATGCCAACAGAACCACTTGAACACAACCATCTCAGTGGCAGTGAGAGGTATTCATCTGACACGTGGCACCACTGCGGCTCCAGGGGTACACATGTGATCCTGGGTAATGGAATATATTTCTATTTTTATAAATAATTTTAACTATAATTTTGAATATCCATAGAGGTCTCCTTTGAACAGTTTTATCTAAAAGCCCAAATCTTACCTGTCAGTGGGCACTTGTGTTGAGTGCTTCACAGCCCAACTAAGAACTGGTACCTCCCCTTTGGCTGTCCTTTGCGTTAGCCGGTTCTGGATCCTGAGCATAGGAAGAAAGACAGAATTACTTCATACATCCTCTCTAGTTCAGGTGGGATTAAACCTGCCTTTTGGCAGAGTGTTGGAGATAATTTGGGATAAAATTTGAGGCCAGTAGTAAGTTGCTGCTCTACACAGAGCAAGATGAAAGGAAAGGAGCTGTGACTCAGAGAGATAAACAGCTCCTGGGGATACTCCATAGCACAGTGGTAATAGCTCAGGGCTCAAAACCACTGTAAACAGAACAGTTTTTAGTGACTTCTTTTTTTACAAGGTTGAAGGTTAGAATTCAGGCTGTGGAGAAGTGGCATGGAAAGTTTATACGTTTAAGAATCCCTCACTGAAAATGCCCCACATCCCATTTAAAAGTGCTGCAACACATACCACAAGCTTACATAAATAACTATAGTCATTTATTTACACAAAAGATGAGCCAGTGCATTACAGTTTGGGTGGTCAGTATTCACACATCACAAGGTGCAAATACATCACAGCTCCACAAGAAAGGGCATCCCCCTTTAGCTTGAGCTGAAACTGTTGTCATGGGATCCCCAAACTAATTGTGATGTTCATCCAAGAAATGAATGTTATGTATGATAATGTTTGGTTTAGTTCCCATTTTAATAAAGTTATTTTAAGCATATGCATTCACCCGTGCATCTTTTTTATCTTGGTAAGCAGAAGGGAGTAAAAATAAGGAAAATATTTTTCATTGCTCTTTTCTCAGAAGAAAATGTATGGGATATAAAAGAAGAAATAGGGAAGGGGGTGAATGTCTTGTCAACAAGCAGGTAGGAATATGGATTCCAGAATTTAATTCTATCAATAATTATTGAGGAAACAGATTTGACATTTCATATTGAACTGAATGTAGTCTATTTAATTTATGCTGTTGTAATACTGCAGGCTAATCAAAAAAGTTAATCCAAACAAACAAAATCATGTATGTGCTCTTACACAACAATAAAAAGGCAAGTCACGATGCATCTATTTACTAAAGTTACTAGTTAGTTATTCTTTAAAGTAATTAACCAATTTTTCATCAATAATAAAATCCTGAGTGTGATAGCAGTGTCTTCTTTTGATAAGATGAGCTCAATGTCCTCAATGTGTTCACAGTCCTTATCCATTTCTATTATAGTGGAGTGGATGGTGAATTATCAGCAGCTTCTTAGGCTAAAATGTATGTTTCTAGCGATGGTAATGGCAAAGACTTCTTTGAATTTACTGCTTAGGACAGACCTTAAATTCTCTCTCACATCATTGTGTCATCTTTCAAGATAAAAATTGATTTTGCAGTTAATTTGAGGACACTCTGTGTTCTCTGTTTCCTGAAGTACCCCCAAGCCTTAGGCAGTTGCTTTATGAAGAGCTGAACAAATCCAGCAGCTTTCTGATGCTCCAAAGAGGGGTCTGGTTTCTCCTTACTCTTCTCTCTCTTCCACTCCATCTCCATGCAGTCCCTCTCTACCTTCCATGCCAATTCTGATGTTCGTCACACTTTATGGCCACTTCCTCTCCTCTCAGCTTGTTTCAGAACCAGATCCATACGCAGGAGCTCCTTAGGAAGCAGTGCTCCTCAGAACTTGCTCCCTGGGACACAACTGTGTGTAAGTGGGCACTCAGACTCCTGCTTGAGATGTGCAAGCATTTGAGCTAACCAGACACAGAGCCATTTCTGCTGCGGAGAACTGCAGAGCTGCCATAGCATGGCACATTGCCCGAGCAATATACTTTTGTCTCTCATCATATTAACCCAGCTATGTGGTTTGTGGAGTGGAAGAGCCTCATGCATGGTTAATCTAGCTTTGGACAAAGGGAGCTTGACCTGAATGTGTCTGCCTCTGTATGGCTATGTCCTTAACCTTTGTGTTGATTGTCCTCAGTGCTTTATTAGCTCCATCTGTACCCTTACCCCTCTCCTCCTTCAGCTTCCACTCTCCTGTGAATTCTCTCTTGTTACTTCACAGACTCTTTGCTATTGTGAGCTGCATGCAAACACGGTGCTCATTGTTCAATAGACTGCTTTTCTGCTATCTCAATAAAATATGTGTATTCCATTTGGTTTATTAGCTAATTAAACTAATCTCTCAAAACCCTTCAGAATGTCTTCTGCTCTTCTGCAGTGAAGCTTATTTATGTTTTCAGTGCTAGCAGTAGGAAAATAGTCCATATGCCCTGCAGAGAAGTTTGATTTTCATACACTCTTACAAGATCCAAAGCATTTCAAAATAATTATCTACAAGTCAGATTCAGATGTTCGGTAACCTTTAGCTGGATAATCTGCAGCAAAAGAAGCATATGGAAACTATAGGCATTGTCCAATCTTATCCCTCAAATAGACAGAGCACAGTTACACCTTGTAACACCTGCCAGAGTCTAGAGATCTCTGCCTCTGCAGATAAAAAGGGAAATGCTCTATCAAGGCAGATGTCTCTTAAAGAAAAAGATATTTGTCCTCAACATGAGCAGGTACTGTATGGTGCTCTAGAAGGAGTTCAGTTATTTCTTCCCTCTAACAAAAGAATATTTTTCTTAGCTTTTGTCAGATTGAAATGAAAATACATGAAATGAGAAGCTGAAACCTTTTGCACAAGCATGTTAAAATTAAATTTTATCATTTTGTGAATTCCTCTTTGTCTATAGTCATCTAAAACAAGTCATGAACTGCAGTCTTTGCAATCAGCTTCTCATCACAACAATATTAATCATCACCAACTCAGTTCAACATCTATCTGGTGTGTTTTGGTCTCATTTTTGTGTGGGCTTGATTCATGAGCACCAAAAATAAAATGCAGATATTGAGCACTTTAGCTTTTTTTTTTTGTTTTGTTTTTCACTGAAGAAAATAGCTTCTAAATTAACAGTCAGATATCTAAAGCATATATCAGTTCACACTACGCATCAGAAAAAGCATTTCATTATTTTGACACTTGCTTAGCTCACAAATGATGTCATGCATTTCTTATGTTTTACAGTGCAGGAGGTTGCTACATGATAAAATCCCTCTCTCTTCCAAAGTTTTAAGTATCACAGCTTTCCTCCCCTTCTCTCCCTCCCCCCCCCTTTTTTTTTTGCCAGAGAAGACTCTCAGACTTTTTTTAGATTAATAACAGTTTTTCTGACCTAAGATTAAAAAAAAAACAAAAAAACTGTAAATAATAAAAATCTATACCCTCCGGTTAGATCGTTAGCACAAATTAAAAATGCAAACAGCTTGTAATTAGCTGCAGAGGTTTCTTCTCTGGCCCTAAATCAGTGGGAGCTTTGCCAAAGGCCATGCCCGCATTCTGCAAAATTCTCCAAAAGGAAGAAATAATTCTACCATAGCTGTGAAAATCGACATAGCAGGAATGAAATCTGAGGTTGCAATTGTAATTGATCTTACTGATGTGGCAAACCAAATCACACTTGCTTGGCGGGACAGGATTTCCCTGTGGTGTCATTTCTGGTGGCCCCTTCTGTTCCCTGCTGGCATAGCAACGCCCGGAGGGCCTGACTGCGCCAACTGGTCTCCTGAGCACCAACAGAGGGAGTGCAGCTGATAGCACATTTACCTCTCATTGCTAATAAAGCTTTTCCAAAGATGTGTTCCTGCTTCTTTGTGCTGTCTGGTGTCTAACAAGGTGCGAGCTGTTGCTAGGCTTTTGCCTCTGCTGCAGCGCTTAAAAGGTCCTTGTCTCCTATTCAATTGCTAATTTTCACTAAGTTTAACAATATGTATGGCATTTCTGCCCCCTCCAAATTAGATTGGACTTGGGTAATGGGGTTAATGTTCATGGAGAAAGGGTTTCCAATAGACATGTGCATATGAGCATGTATACACAGTCAAATTGCATGAGCCCCATTTCACTTTGTGGAAGTGCCCTACTAGAAAGATGCTATCACTAGGACAAACCAGGCATTTTTAAATGTGTTTGTGATTTGGTTAAATTCACAGTTCTAACAATTGTGGGTTTCAATGTTAGTAACCATTCTTGGGTGCTGAATGTGATTGTAATAAACAAGACTTAATCTTCTATGTGCATGCTTTCAGCATTTCCCATTCTTACAGATTATTTGATCTGTTAATAAATCACCATTAAAATTATACCAGTGCAAGCAGGAGGAAAGTATGGATCAAACAAAGTCTAAACCAAAGGCATTTTACCAAGCTAACAAGACCAAGTTTTTTACAATAGTCACTCCTGGGAAATTTATAGGCACATTAATTACTGCCTTTTGCCTTTAAGTTCTTCTGCACTTTCATGCTACGTACCTACAGAAAAAGACACCAAGAACATCTCCATATTGTTCTACACCAAAGGAGGGAAGTGAGGCACAGTGTTACCCACAATTCAATCAAAAATTACACTTCGATCTTTGATAAGCAAAGGAATACGTAGGGTTATGATCTGGTCTTCTGAAGCAATGCTGGTTTCCTGTGAAGCAAACTGGCACCAGGTCAGCTCAAGCCTTTGTCACGACAGCAAAGCCCCTGTACAGCATGTTCTCACTCCAGTCTAAAAATACCTATTGGCAACCAGAAATTGATAGTAGAGAGTTACAGCATTTAGCAGATGGGTTTGTAGCCTGACCAGCAGCTGGTATTTTAAGCAAGTGGGAGTCATTAACTATGTGAACACTTTGCTTGGCATTTTTCTTCTCTGGAAGTTTTAAAATCAAGAAGGATGGTTTTACTAATAGATGAGCAATAGTAACTATGCTTACAATTATAATAAATGACCTGTGTGCTGTGCAGCGCAGGAGAGCAGAGAGGTGATAACAGTCTCTTGTGATGCTGGATGCAGTGGCTGATTGCAATTGCTCTTTGCTGAAGCTTCCACATGCTTTGCTGGGCTGAATTAGAGCTGCTGGACCTAATGCAAATCCCATACTGTGACCACTTTCCTTCACCTTCCAAGGAACAGCCTGAGCATCCCTTCCCTTCTCCTGTGTACTGCCAAAGGAGCCAGACTGGGCTCAGGGAGTGCAGAATTCCTTCCAGCCTACTTTATGCAAACCCTTGCTTCTCAGAAGTAAAGGGGAAGAGAGGCCATTCTCGAAGGAGCTGCCTCTGGATCACAGAGTCCCTACGTTACCTTGGAGCCAGGACTCCCACGTACTGCACTTACTTGGGCCTGTGGCTAACGAGGTAAATTAGCCCTCTATGAATAAAATATCTGTCAGGCAAAGCAGAGCAGCACACATTCCCCTAAACGCTTGCATGTATGTGTGCCAAGAAAGGCGATCTCTGGGCACTGAGCATGCACAGAGGGGTTACAAAGGCCGATTCTTTGCGCAAGCAAGGCAGGAGGGTGCCATGTCCCATAAAACAAATTGCTACTGTTCCTGCTCCTGAGAACAGGCATCAGGAGAGGCTGCTATTGAGTGCCCTGACTATCTTACACTCTCTGTGGATAAATGGCTGTTATAGAACAGGCTGTTTCAGTATCTCTGGAATGCATCATCAGGCTAGTGGGAACAGGTAAATGAACCCTATTTACTTAAATCAGACTCTGAATTGTTGGATTTTGTTTTTCTTCCAGTGGGTGTTCAGGTTTTTATAAGGTCAAGTGGCATTTGACTCCAAACATCCAATCTATTACAGAATGGACAGGACTGAATTAGCGTAATATCAGCTCAGGAAAAGATGCATTGAATACAGACATCTTTTTGTACAGAAAAAAAATGGGCTTCTATACTGCCTATGCTGCAGTTTCATATCAGTTATTTCTTCTTACAAAGGGCAGAGTTTGAATGACAGATGTGCCTCATTTTATTAAGCACAGTACTGTATAGCATTACTTGTATCTTAGATCGTTTCAGTGACTGGCATTTTCTACTCTTGTAGCAATGCAGTAGAAAGGAGAGCCACAGGCAGCACAGAAGCTTTTCCAAACCCCTCCATTATTCTGTACAAGCATTCATTGCAAAAGCATAAAATGTGTGTTTTCTCCATATGCTTAGTGTGAAATGCAGAAAAGATGAACAGAACCTCTTGGCTGTGATATATCAAAAAGAGGTTAATCTTCCACTTGACAAATGGATGATCCAATTTCCAATGTATAGTTCCAAACTGCTCTGGGTTCTTCCAAGCAAGCACAGAGAAGCAGAGCCTTCTGCTGAGCTTCTCGCTCTCTTTTTCTATGAGAGTTATCCTGATGCAGCCCTTTTCTCCCATGCTATAGGTGCATTAGTGCATAGGCACCAAATCCAGACCTAAGTGGATGCCCACTGCACTGCTCATCTTACCTGCTTCCAACCATACACACAGAATCACAGGATCACAGAATGGCTAGGGTTGGAAGGGACCTCAAGGATCATAAATCTCCAACCCCCTGCCACATGCAGGGCCACCAGCCTCCCCATTTAATGCTAGACCAGGCTGCCCAGGGCCCCATCCAATCTGGCCTTGAACACCTGCAGGGACGGGGCATCCACAACCTCTCTGGGCAGCCTGTTCCAGCACCTCACCACTCTCTCTGTAAAGAATTTCATCCTGATGTCCAACCTAAATCTCCCCTCCCTCAACTTAAAACCATTTCCCCTTCTCCTGCACTTATCTATCACTTATCTAAAGAGTTGATTCCCCTCCTGTTTGTAGGCTCCCTTTAGGTACTGAAAGGCTGCAATGCGATCACCCCGCAACCTTCTTTTCTCCAGGCTGAACAAGCCCAGCTCCTTCAGCCTGTCTTTATAGAGGAGGTGCTCCAGTCCCCTGATCATCTTCGTGGCCCTCCTCTGGACCCTCTCCAACAGCTCTCTGTCTTGTACTGAGGGCTCCACACTTAGATGCAGTATTCCAGATGGGGCCTCAAGAGCAGAGTAGAGGGGAACAATCACCTCCCTGTCCCTGCTGGCCACTCCTCTTTTGATGGAGCCCAGGATTCCATTTGTCTTGCGAGCAGCAAGGGCACACTGCTGGCTCATGTTAAGTTTTTCCATCAATCAAGACCCCCAGGTCCTTCTCCACAGGGCTGCTCTCTAAGACCACTCCTTCCAGTCTGTATGGATGCCTGGAATTCCTCCAGCCCAAGTGCAAAACTCTGCACTTTGCCATGTTGAACCTCATCAGGTTCACCTGGTCCCACCTTTCTAGCCTCCCAAGGTCCCTCTGAATGGCATCCCTTCCTTCAACAGTGTCGACCTCGCCACTCAGCTTGGTGTCATCAGCAAACTTGCTGAGTGTGTCCTCTATTCCGTCATCGATGTCATTGATAAAGATGTTAAAGAGCACCAGTCCCAAGACAGACCCCTGGGGGATGCCACTTGTTACTGGCCTCCACCTGGACATAGAGCCATTGACCACCACCCTCTGTCTGCGGCCTTTCAATCAGTTTCTTATCCATCGAGTGGTCTACCCATCAAGTCCACATCCCTCCAATTTGGAGAGAAGGATGTGGTGGGGGACCATGTCAAAGGCCTTGCTCAAGTCCAGGTAAAAGACATCGGTTGCCTTTCCCTTGTCCACCAATGCCGTCACTCCATCACAGAAGGCCACCAGATTGGTCAAGCATGACCTTCCTCTGGTGAAGCTTTGCTGGCTGTCTCGGATCACACACCCATTCCTCATGTGATCAAGCATGTTATCCAGGATGATCTGTTCCATGATCTTCCCAGGCACAGAGGTGAGACTCACCGGCCTGTAGTTCCCTGGGTCCTCCTTGCTCCCTTTCTTGTAAATGGGAGTGTGACATGACCCTTCTTCCAGTCATCCGGGACCTCACCTGACAGCAACAACTTTTCAAATGTGATGGACAGCAGCTCAGCAATCACCTCAGTCAGCTCCTTCAGAACCCTGGGATACATGCCATCCGGCCCCATAGACTTGTACACATTCACTCTCATGAGGCGGTCTCGGACATGCTCTGTTCTCACAGCAGGGGGGGATTTACCACCCCGGTCCCCACCCCGAGGTTTAGAGATGCTGGGCTCAAGGACGTGAGAAGTACTGGAATTCTGTCCGCCAGTGAAGACCGAGGCAAAGAACTCATTCAGTACCTCAGCCTTCTCTTCATCCATTGAAGCCAGTTCTCCTTTCACATTTACCAAAGGAGGTACACTCGATTTGGCCTGTCTGTTCTGGCCAATGTACCTGTTGAAAGTCTTTTTATTGTTTTTCATGTCCCTTGCCCAGTTCAGTTCAGTTTTGCCTGCGCCTTGGTTTACCTGATCCCACATCTGCAAGTCCAGAATCAGCATCAGCGGTTCCTCTGCACAGATTCACATATACATATCAAATGCTGCCTCTGAGGTGCTTTTTCTGAGCACTAGGCTGATTCCTACCTTTGTGCATTAGTACCTTTGATGAATTTCCTTGGGGAAATGAAAGCTGAAAGTTCCTGCTTGGAGCAGCCTGAGAGACAAATTAGGAGCTGAGGATGAATTCTCAACAGACTATTGGAGAATCATGAGATGCAAATGTACCTTAGATGAGGAACAGTCCCACAAGACAGTTACCAGCACTGAAGCGACATGATACTACATGATATTAGGTAACAGCCTAAAGAACTATATTTCACAGCTTGTGGGGGGGGGGGGGGGTGGAATATAATCAAGTTCATCTTTATAGCTCAAGTGGTTCTAATGTTATACACAATCTATATGCCTAGGGAACAAGCCTCACTTTGGGATAGCAAATTATCCAGTTACCTGACAAAGACCCTACAAGCCCTGTTATGGTACTGGTGAGATGCAAAGAGAGAAAGAGACACAGAGAGCCCTAAAGTAAACACTAACAAAAGAAAGATTAAATAATACACTTTTATTAAGATAAACATACGTGTGATGGAAGGACGTGCTGGGGAGTTAGTTGCTAATAGATAAATGGCTTATATTATGTCTAGCAGGATTTCTTCTTAAATGTCACCAATTACTTATTAGACAGTCCCAGCTTAATAACTGTAACAGAAATGGCTATAGGAAACACACCAATAAAGCATTAATAGATATGCAAAATTAAATCTCATAGCTAGATTAATTACTCCTGCTTTTGTAACAGGTAAGGAAGTAACTGGGTTCATAATGAACTTCAGTTCTGCACTTTGAACACTGAGAATGAAACAAAACAGTGTTTCTGAAGTGTTATAAAAGGAAATTGTCACCTCATTGTGTATTCAGAAAGCAGTGATTCTGGCAATGTGATTGAAAAAAAGGAAAGAAGAAGATGACTTGTAAAAGAAAATACCCCATGTGAATTCCCAATTTTTAAGTTTTCCTTATGGTATATATTAATTTATGGAATTATTTGTGTGGTGCACAAATGTGCTCACATTTTTCTGAAGTCTATTTTTTAACCTTATTAATTCCTTTCTTCTCTAATAATAGAGCAAAAACATCTTAGCCTGCCCACTATGCCTTTTCAAAAACCTAGGATGAATCTCTTTAACCCTTCTCTGGCATCCAGATGGTTTTTAGTTTTCTCTGTTGCCTTTCAAAAATAATGATAGGGAGTGCTTTTTACTTCATTGATACCCTTCTCCTTTAAATATTTGTAAATTCTTCCTTTGTCTCTCACAGACTTGAGTTTAGTCAACAGTTTATAAATTACCAGTTTATAAGTCTTCCTGAGTTCTTTGGCGTATTCTTCAGAGAGATCTCTTGTCCAGTGTGGTCAATATTTCCATAATTTATAAAAATATATTAGGATCAGATTATAAAGTGAAAGAAGCACCTGATTGTCTACTTTAATCTACAGGCCATCTAATAACTGAAAAAAAATGGGCATCTGAGACTGAGACATTCAGAGGTTTAAAAACATTTTGTCAGACATTCCCAAGAAGCCACAATTCTACCCTTTAATTTTAAGAATTTTAGCTTGAGGATTTTTTGGGGATGTATTTTCGTCTCACCTATGTTTCATGTCAGGAATCCAATGACTTTCTTCTGTGCCTCCACCAGTGTTGCTGTGATAAAAAACAGCTGTAAGCACACAGCCATCCTTTCTTATCATTCATGACTGCTGTGATCAATAAATATATGCACTCCTTGTAATATCTTACACTGTTATTGAATACTGATGTCCTTTATGCTGAGAGGTCAATGAAGGCCATTTAAGTGCCCAAGTCATAACTGTGTTGCTTCCTTTTTAATCCACTGAAGTCTTTGCTCCTTTTCTTTCTGCTTTACTCTTTCCTCCCACTTCTACACACAGTAAACCAGTGCATTTGGGAAGCAGCTGCAAGATGCATGGATCATACCTCTCCTGCTGTGTTTGGCAGGAGCTGCTGCCTCTCATGGAGGAAAAGAGTGTCAGAAAAGTGGTCAGTAATATCTTGCTCCTGTACATGCTTTGCATCTTTTTACATTTTGCTGTGTTTAAGTTACCTCAAATGAAACCAGACTACAGTTCAGGCTGCATGGCATTGATCCCATATTAAAAACTGTCTATCAAATCTTTATTTCTGCATAAAGATTTTATTGGGTAACTTTATGTAACACAGTTTTAAACATTTTTCTTGATGATCTTTTAAATTTGATTAAAGATGCAATTGTTCTTCTATAAACAATATAATCAAATGACAAATAGGAAAAAATATATTCCAACCCTTCTTGACTAAATTCTGTCCTCATTTATCTTATCTCATTCCTTTCTACCTTTCTGCCTATAATAAGAATTCTCCTAAAAATGTTGCTGTTGCACATTAAGAAGGAAGAAGGTAAAAATGCTCAGATGCAGAGAGAGATGTTACATTAAAGACAAAACTCCAAACAAAAAGAGAAGGGAATATTAAACACAAATTGCTTCCCAAACAAATAAATCTTATGTGTTCCATAGACATTGCTCCCTCTAACGGGTAGTTAGTGTTAAAGTTGCATGTAGAGTCTGCCTGATATAATCCAGAAATGTTTGTGGATACAGCTCACACCACCTTCTGGAGGTTTCTGAATTTGTTTATTCACACTTGGAAAGAGGTTACCATGAGATACACAGGTAATGAGAAAATGAATGCTGTAGAAGGGAAAGAGCTTGAGTAGAACAGGACTCACTGACAGTGGTTAAGTGAAGTGAAATGTTACATGAAGATGAGACAAACAGCACCCATAGGTAACGGGAGCCTAGTGAGGAAGGCACAGAAGATGTGAATGTTTGCAGAAGTGATTGCACAAGAGTAAAGCTAAATTTCAGCTAGTGAGAAAGAGAAAATGTAAAAGAGAGAAATAAGTGCACCAGACCCAGGGCTTTGGAGTTTTGATGCATAGTATCATGATGACCCAGGGGGGTTGGTTGATGCTCAGCTAAATGTGAGTCAGCTGTGTGCCTGCATAGCCAAGAAGGCCAATTGCATTCTGGCTTGTATAAGAAACAAGCCATCAGGAGCAGGGAGGTGATCCCTCTGTAGTCAGCACTGGTGAGGCTGCACCTCAAATATTATGTGCAGTTTTGAACCTCTCACTACAAGAAAGACATTGAGGCCCTGGAGAGTGCCCAGAGAAGTTCAGCAAAGATGGTGAGGGATCTGGAGCACATATCTTAGGAGAAGCAACTGAGGGATCAGGGATTATTTAGTCTGGAGAAGGGGAGGCTCAGATGAGACCTTATCGCTCTCTACAACTGCCTGAAAGGAGGTTTGTGGCATGGTGAGGGTCAGCCTCTTCTCCCACATAACCAGCAATAGGACTAGAGGGAATGGCCTCAAGCTGTACTAGTGAAGGTTCAGGTTGGAGATCAGAAAAAATATGTTCTCTGAAAGAGTGATCAGGTGCTAGAATGAGATGCCCAGGGAAGTGGTTGAATTTCCATGCCCAGTGGTGTTCTAGAAATGTTTAGATAGTGCATGAAGGAACATAGTTTAGTAGGGAAGCACTGGTGGTAGGTGGACAGTTGGACTAGATGATGTTGGAAGTCTTTTTCAACCTTAATGATTCTATGCTGCACCTACTTCTGTTTATTTTCTGTTTCAAGTTGCAAATCAGTTGGGAGCCTGGTATTCATGTGAAATCATCAGTTATTATTGGACTTCAGGAAAGAATATTATCTGAAAGGATTTGGTTTTCTTGTTCCTCTAATTCTGTTTTTGCTGGGAAAGATCTTAATGCATCATTGGATCTCACCTCTGATTCATCCTTTCCAGACTGATCTTCAGAGGAAGAAGGCACTAAAACCAAGCTTGGGAACTGTGGCCTGAGACTAACAACAGTTACCACAATTACCATCCACTTCCTGCAAAACTGGAAAAACAGAACCTCAGCTTTCTTCCATATTGCCTTGGCTGTTTTCCATCCAATGCAATACATCCTGTCAGATTTTATTGTGGGAAGTGACAACACAAATCTTGCTGTTGGGAACATATTGGCTGCCACACTGGTATTCATCGCATAAGAAAAGGGTTAAAAAATTAACTTAGCGTTGTAATCCACAGAGAAATTGTATTCCAAAGTCCTCTGACGTCAGTGGAATGAATCCCACCATCGTCACTGAGTACTGGCTTAAGGCCTTAATAAATACAGTATTTATAAAGGAATCATTGTACATAGTGGGTACAAAAAAAAGATGTCTCAATAATTCAGTAACCACAACTGAGAAAGGAGTAGAGGCAAAGAATAAGGCAACAATTGCTAGAGGTGAAGGCTTAAAAATCATGGATACTAGTTGAAAGTGAGGCATGGAAGGGAATTTGAAAGACATGAAAGTTAGGTTGAGATTTGTCCAGTATCATGTATTCCTAGATGAAGGCAAGAAAATTGGTATAATGTAATGTGTCTTTTATTCCTTGAAGCACTGTTGCCTTTGCAAATTTCTTTTTCCTTGGCTGATATTCATCACTTCTTCTCCTGACCACAGCTGCACTGTACACACAGTTAGAATAACACCATAATTTACATAATCAGCCCAAGAAGAGTTCTTCCAGTCCTTCACAGTTACAGACACATCTAAAGATGCTTGCACTGCAGCCCTTCTTTTGTACAGAGAAACAGCCCACAAAGAGGTGAGATAGCAGTTCTGTGAGTGTTGGGGTGTAGCACTCCCTGCATCTGACAGCTCCTGGATTCTGCTTAATAAGGATTTCTTTGTGGAAGTATCTAGTACACTGCATCTTCACATCAAGGTGTAAAGGGAGCTGCCACTGTCGCCTTTTGTGAAGCCTAGTCAGCGGTTTAGGACAATTTTCAGAGTTTTGCCTAACCTAGGACATGATTTTAAAGTGTTGTTGTTTTTGTTTTTAATTTTGCTAAAATTAGACCATAAACAGTAAGTTTGTATGACAGCTTGTCAAGCTAGTTCTTCTATTGTAAATTGGATCCACAGTCTTGTTATGGCCTGGTTTCCTCCCAGAGTCATCCATCAGATAAAACTCCAGTGGAGGTGCTTCAGACATCATAAATTTAGAGAACCAAGTTCATAATTGTCACCGGTGTTCATTGGTCATAGAAGAATCACCTCCTCACCTCCTCTTTGTCTGCACGTATATGTTTGATACAATGTATGCATCAGGGCGAGTTCATCTCCTAGACTATGTGGTTCTTCAAGCAGTAAGTCAGTAGGAGCAGCTCTGCGTTTGTAGGCATGAAAAGTGCTGCATTTCACTTGAGGCCTCTGAGCAGCCACCAGGTGGCCTCTGAACAGCGTGTCTCTGTTCTTTCTCATGCTGCAAAGAGAGAAGCAGTGCTTGAATGAAAGGGTGCCTGCACCTGGAGCTGCTTTTCAAGCATTGAAGCAGAACAGTGAGAGATGCGGCAGTGCTGCCTTTATGTTGGTCCGAGGAGCATTCACTTTTATTATGTATTTACTCTTGCCATCATCTTTTGCAATTTTCTGCGGACTGCGTCATACTGACAGTTTCCAGCAGGGAGCAGCATTTGTTCATTTGTGAAAGATACGAGGCCACAGCATGATAGGATCAAGTGCAGAAGCTGGAACAGAGACTCAGAAACTCCCTGTATTAAACACAGTTATGTTTGGGGATGGGTGGTCAACCAGAACTGTGAGAGGTGTTGTAGGGGTTAAAGAATTGGCTCTAGGCCTCTCTTCTCCTCTTTATCTGTGTAATGCCTCTACAAGCACAGCTTAGTATTTGGGGTGAGAGGTTGGGTGCTCAGAGGCAGTGCTGGCAGAGAATCTGGATCAAAACGTTCACATTTAGAGAACCATTTTTATCCAAAAGTTTTGGGTGTGCTCCCTTGTTCAGAATAATTGCTTCAAGGACTGGAAATCCAGAATAAGTACTCACTAATGATGTGTGTATATTACCAGCACCCAAATACTACAGCACATATTTTTTAATTAGAAGATTAGTAAAGTTCTTCATCTACCTCGGGCACTGGCTATTTTAAAAGTTTTCCATATTAAAAATATCTTTCTAAGAAACTACTTCTTTCAATGAAATCTTAATTTTTAAGTCAAAGTCTTAGTTCAACACTTTAAAATGTTACATCTTTCAAATCAGCCTTCCATAGAGACAGAAACAGACCATTTTAGTCCTTGGAAACTATAGCAGAAAAAAAACCCTTCACTATATTAACAAATTTCTATTAAAAACAAGATTATAAATATTGTTGCCAACCTGGTGTTCCTGAAATGTCTGACTGTTTCTTCTCACAGCTACATGTAGTACAATATATATTTTTACCTTGCCTGTTTTTCAAAGCAGATCTGAATGAACTCTTCACAGCAAACAGTAACAGACACTCCTTTTCAATACTGGCAGCACTGGTGGTACTGTGGTACTTCTACAATGCTTCCCACCTGCCCTGGTGTCATCCCATCCACTCCTGCTCTGCAGCAGCCTCCTGCTGCTGCCCTGCTGAGAAGGAGCTGCATCTCACCAGTGGGCTCTCAGAGTGGTGAAACAGTTCATGCTGAGATAAATAATTGCTATAATCTATGTGGACATATCCACGCTGGCTGCAGTCCACCAGGCTAGATCACAAGACCACTGAAGCTAAAAGAGCATTTGCTTATGTGAGGGCTCTACAAGATCCTGGGGCTCTCAGTGGGTATCTAATAGCTAAAGCTTCACACCTCGGGCTTCCAATTCCACAGTTAAGTAGAGGAAAGTAAGTCCTATCCTACCTCTCACTGTAACTAATACCCTGGCCTTCCCTCCAGTCAGAAATGTGCATAGCCACAAATTACATATAACTGACTTTTACAGACATATTTTACTTTCATCATACTTATCCTCTTCATGTTGGGGCTAAATGTTCCCTTTAATAAAATTGTTAAGGTCATTCAATTGTCTGAAATATGTGTTCTCACATCTTCATTTGCATAGATTTTTTTTTTTTGAGTATAAACTGTGTGTAAACTTAACTTTCCATGTGCTGGATTCATAATGCTTGGCTCTGAGTTAATAACAACATTCCCCTAACATTTTTTAATCCTCAAATTACTATATTCTTTGAGGAGTAAGTCCAGATTAACGTATCTTTATTTCCTGGCATCTCATAAGTGTTTTTAGACAATTAATACTGCCTTTATGTTCTCTGTGAAAAGCCCAAATCCAATACCAACATTATGTTTTCACTGATTTGAAAATTAGTAGTCTTACTGTTATGGGAAAAACATGGGAGCAGCACAGGAATCTCTGAGTACTCATAGTGTCCAGCAGCCTACGGCTTGGGAACTCACTGGGGAAGTGTCAATGCTTTCATACCTTGTAACCTTTTGCAAATATTGTTTTCAGTGAACAATCCATCTTCTCCTGAACTCATGCCAACTGTGATCCTATGGCCTCCTGTGGGGAGAAGTCCTGCAGCTCTCCAACACCCTGGGCAAGGTGTTGCCTCCTTTTGTCTGTCCTGGACCAACCACACACTAGCTCCATTTGATATCTCCAGCTATTACAGTGGGAAAGGTGGCAAAATGCAAGCACCTACCCCATTCCACTGCCTTTATAGTGGTCCATTACCCACCTCAGGGCTCTCCTTGTTGTTCTGGACACTCAGCTGCTTCTTCATGGGAGTCTCTTCCTGTGATGACCTTTACCACCAGGCACATATAGTTGGACAGCCAAAGACAATGACTCCACTTGGGGCTAGCAAAGCCACTAGAGCTATGACCTTGACACCAAGGATTTGCCCCTCTGTTCAAAGTGGACTCAAGCTAGCAGCTCTCGAGGAACCATTCAAGCCCTGCTGTTCAAACTGCACAAAACCCCAAGTTTCTTTGTCTGCAGCACATGCTGCAGTTTGGTGTGGTAATAGCTGAACTCCAGTTAAATGAACCGCAGCCTAGCCGCAGCAGCACGGAGCTCAGCAGAGGGTAATTTACCCTGCCTCTTAGCAGGGATCCTAAAGAGCCATGACAGGTCCAAGCAATCTGTCAGAGAGCAGCCTGATGAGCCAGCGGGCTCTCTCCGGATGCTAATACATTACAAACAATAGACTCATTATATGCAAATTAGCAGGAGAGGTGGTGATTGGCCACTGCATTACAGAGCCAAATGCTCCACTGAAAAGTTAGCTGAGATCTTTGCTTGAACTACCCCGAAATGCCGAAGCTTACAGCATTAAGTTCCCGCAGCATGCGTCTTTGTTGAACAAGGACCGGGTTTCCTCAGACAGCCTGCACACAGGTCCCCTGAATGCTACCCATACGGAAAGCTGGAACCAGCACTCAGTGAGTAAAACCCACGGGGAAAACAATAACAGACTGATTCAGACACTGAGGTTCTGAAACAGTCCTGGTTTAGATTAATTTTAGTTAAATGTCAGAAAATCCATCTGAATCAAGAAGCGAGTTCTGTATTTGTGGAACAGATATGGTGTTTTTTACACATCACACACCAGGCTGAGCTCTAGGAGCACGGCTGCATGAGGACATGGAGTGGGTTCCCACCTTGGTTCAAAGCTAAACACAGAGATACAGCCAACTGCTTACTGTTTTCTCCAGTGACATTTGACTGTGGGAAGGTTGTGCATCTTCTGATGCCAGTGTGCAAAGCTGATCTTAATTAAAATGTTCCATTGAAAATGTTTCATAAGATAGGAATACAAGACCTGTGTCAGTCTGACACAACTCACTGTGCTGCCTGAAATCTGGAAGTGTCTGGCAGGTTGGGAGATGCTGCTGCCGCTGCACTGCAGCCAAGAGGAGTGCCAGGCACACGTTTTGCCTTCTCAAGAGGTGTTTTTTTCCTTTTTAAAATTTTTATTCTTTTCAAGCACACCATGTCAAATACGTTTCTGATACTTCTAGGCAGATATGACCCTGATTTGTTCATGATAACATCAGGGAAGATAAGTAAACATTGGCTTCCGCAGATGTGGTAGTAAATTCAGCATTTTTATAATCAGGTTGATAGGGATGCATCTCATTACCCAAATACACACATCTACTTCTGAAAACCTCAACCACAGTTCAGCAGAAGTTAACTCAGCAACTCACCTTTCACATTTATTTCTCAGAGGAAAAAAAAAAAAAAAAGCTTCATATCCCTCTTCCCCATGAAGAAGAATTTGACATAACTGGGTGGCTGAAGGCATCTATGGCGAAGGCACACCTAGGTGTGCATGGGGCTGTGTTTCTGTTGTGTTCCCATTTTTGAGTTTTTTACATAAGAAAAAGCACGCAAGACCCCAAGTACCAGTGCTGTTTCATTAATGATGAGCATACCATACGGTGCACAGAACACTTTGCAGGCTTTTCCTAATTAAAGGCAGTACTAAACAGCTATTTCAGCTGTACACATAGGATAGGGAAATGTGACTCAACGTACATAAAAAAAATATTTTGCACTTACATTGTGCTCCCCTTCCAAGGATTTTAGTGTGTTTTCCAAAAGAATGATTTTAGCTTCACAATATCCCTATGTGCTTATTGAAGGAACAATTTCCTCTCACTCACTGATGGAAACATTGACAAAGAGGCTGTAGACCTCATAATCATGTGTTTTAAGTACAGAAATATGCATGCAAAATGTAGGCACGGAGCTGAAAACAGTTCTTAATTTCACTAACTTCACATGCAGAAAAACAACTAAACACATTAATGGTGACTTTAATCCAAATCCAGCTGTTATGGGCAGGATATGCATTAAAAAAATATGCATGCAGATCACTCTGAAAGTAATGCTTCCTATTTAATTCCTTGGAAACAACAACAGATACAAAGAGCACAATAACACTGTTTGATAGAGAAAACTGTCAGCTACAAAACACTATTTTTCAGTGTAGTCACCACATTAGGTGTGCATTTTCACCAGCAATGAATAAGAGCCTGCATACTGTGGTCATAAGAATCTTCATGGTCATCTGGAATGTGACTTGTCTTTCCTGTCACATGGCAGCAAAATACAATGGAATATTGGTTGGAAGATTCAACCTCTACTGCCATACCACCAACATCCACCTCTGATGTTTTGGGCCAACATAAGAACATAGGAGGCACTACATTCAGAGCAGCCCATGTGTTTGAAACCCTTAAACACCAGAACTTCAAGCTTTAAGGTCATGAAGGAAACCTGCAGGTTTATATGGTGCTGCCTTGCAGGTATGTTCACTCACCCTAACTATTTTCTAACAGGAAATACTACCTTTCTAACCAGAGACATGAGCATTCTTGAATCTATCAGAGAAAGCCTTTACCAGAGATTTATGGTGATGCTGTTGCTAAGTGCAGTGAGCATCTTCATAAAGAAGAGGGAGCAGGCACACTGAGAAGCCACACACTCTGGTGGACCCAAATCAAAATTAGGGAAATGCACAAGCTGAAAACACAGATTCCTTTGCAAAGTTTTGTAAAATAATTTCTTTTTCATATAATGCAATGGGTTCTCCTTTTTTCTTTCCCTCTCCTGCACATTTTTATGATATTCTGAGTAATTTCCCATCTAAAATTCTTTTTCTTCCCTCCACAGGCCACCATCCCCAGAAGTATCATATTCAGCCTTCCTCCGACTGGATTTTTGAATGATTATTTTGGAGTCTGGCTTTATCTCCCCTGAGTCTCATATCTAGGGATCAGCGAACTGGCTCATATAACTTACAAACCAACCTGAACCATAATTTAGGACTAAGGAAATGTTTGGAGGTTAAAAAAAATCACAGTGCTTTTCACATTCGTACACCTCTCTACTTCCACCTCCTAGAATCAGCTGAAATGCCAAATGGTGCCAGGTGATCTGGGGCCTCAGGAATTTGCATGCAGTTTGGAAAGCTCTAGGGGTTTACAAAGCATCTCATTTCTTGGCTTGTTTCTACACCAAATTGCCAGTTGTTAAGGACTGTCACTGAGGGTTGTTTGGTTTTTTTTTTCCCCTTTTCTAATTTTCTTTCATTCAGTTATGCGATAACGTCTAATTCATTTCATGTTTGGAAACATATGAGTCAGGGACCAGTTGCATTAGGACAATCAGAAGGAAATAATAAATCCATGGAAATGAATGAAAAGGAGAACTCTGTTCTTGACTTCCAAACCTGGTGGATCTAAACTCACACTGCTCCATACCTCTGAATGGACATGGATGCCTCTCAGAATCAGGGGCCGTATTTTGCCATACTGCCCTTTATTTTGCCTGATTCACCTGGTAGCGAACAAACATTGCTCACTTTAGAGTCCGTCAGGTGAAGACGCAGACTCCTCTCCCACGGAGAAGGGAGGGTGGAGAATCAGCAGAGTGGTTTTGTGAGTTTTATTAGTTTTGCAATGACAAGGTGGCCTTTAATATTTCATTAGTTATATTCTAGTTAACAATGACACTAAAATGCTCTCATTACAGTGAAGAAGTTCTTTTCATGCCATAGAGTGGACCCACTCCAAGAACTCCATGCCTTTCTTTGTGCTGACGGCCCCAGGCCTGGACACAGTACTCCACATGAGGCCTCATGAGGGCAGAGCAGTAGCATCTGCTATAGCATTACTGTTTCTTTTAACAAAAGTTCATGTGTTCACATATATTGTGCACACCAGGTTAACAAGGCTAGTTTGGAATATATTGCAGAGTTGATATGATATTGTTGAAATGACAGATGTGCCAGTGGTTGAATTAGATATCCAAAGGGATAACATCAAAACCTGCATGTCAACTGGCATTCATTTCAAACACAATAAAACATTGCCCTGTTGCCTGTCGCTGCCTTTGCAATCATACTAAAAATTGAGAAAAAACAAACAAAACCAAAAAACAATGAATGCCCAAACAATTCTTTAGAATATCCTCTTATTTTAACTAATCATTTAACTACATGGCTGCTATTGTGTCTTCCAGCTCTGTTAAAATGCTTTACTTTCTATACCATAAGTCATTCAAGTAACTATTAAGTGAAGGCATTTAGCAACACTTTAAAATTTACAAATAGTCAAAACTATTAGATATGACCTTGCCAGCAGATATATGATTAATAGTAAATGAATGTTCACCTAAATGAAGGTACTCATATTAGCAACCTTTTTTTTGTCAAAGATTGCAGGTCCAGGATCAGGACTGACTGAATATTTATTGTTTGACAATTTCATTAACATTTTGGCTCCACCATTTGTGAGGTGTCTTTTCCTTTAATATATTAAAATATAATGCTGCTTTTTGGCTTTGGTATTTGAGGAAGAATAAGGTAGTTCACAGATTTAATAAAACAACTGTAAGACTGAATTGCTTTCCTGGGGAACTCACCCACGTGTCCTCCCACATTTCAGCAGTGTTAATTCAATTAGTTCTACAGTAATTCAAATAGAGCATTATGGTCCACACTGTTGGATCTTCCTTTGAAAGCATTTTTATCCCCATGAAAACCGAATGCCAAAAGCTAACTTAAATTTTCCTGCACCACTATGAAGAAGCAGATCCAATTCCCACTGCAGCTCACAAAACCATTTCAATTACTCCTCCAGTAAGAACAATTTATTATGACAGTGTCTCACTCTTCATTGACCCCTGTTCAATTTATCTTCAGGGAGAGTACCCACACTCCCAATCTCTGTTAAACTACTACTGAAACAATTTCCCTCTCTTCACCTATTCTTATCAATTTCATGATTACTTCTTTCTCAAACCGCTTTAAATTGGCCCTCGCTGGATCATGCTGATTGATTTCAGCTCAGTTAGCCAAGATGTAATTCTAAAGTTGATTGGATTTTCAGTCCTCCCAGATTTCCTTCACCCACAATTTGAAGCCTGCTATTGTCAGCAAGGCAAATATTGGGAACATTAAGTTGCTAGCAAATGAAGTAGAAAACTGTGTGCAGTCTTGGATTATTGGAACAGCGGGAGCTGATATTCTTGCATCTTTGCTTTATGGATGTCATGAACAATGTAAGAATAAACTCAGAGCCACTTTGTCATTCACACCTTTGGCAGCTGGTTCCTTTAGGAAAGTGGCTGCTACTGCCAAGGTTTTTTATTGCCAGTGAGTATCACTAAGAGAATTACTGGAGATGCAGAATGTAGGGGAAGAATAGCTACTCTATTACTTGACTGACAAGTACTGTTTTATTTGCAATTAACCAAGGACTGCTAAAGAAGATACCTTGGCCTGATGATTTAGTAATCACTTAAGTACTCTGGTGAATTAAATGCTACAAACAACACTCAGCACTAGCTCAGACTTAAGCTGGAGAGAGTTTTTCTGCTACTAGCTTATTATGACCAGTATTAACAAAGAATTTTACATCCTCGAAGTCCTGGGAAAACAAGCTGGTAGGTTTACCATTACTCCTTAATCTATTTCAATATTATTTCATGGATATCACTATCAGTGTAGTGTTCACAGGTCCTGTGTTCACTTCAAGAACGCTGTAGGATGACACTCACACTTAAGGCACTGCAGCTGAAGACATTTACAGAAGCAAGGAAGACAGGTCTAGAGTGCTGCTGCTCCCCTGCAGGGGAGTAAGAACAGCTGTCTAGAATCAGAGGAAAGATCTGGTGGCCAAATTTTGTCAACAGTCACAAAGGCCAAGAGAAGAATCCAAAGGCAGGTCAAGCATACATATACTGATGATTTCCCAGTCTCCCCTTCCATTCTACAGTCTGAAGCTCAGCAACCTCCTTTCCAGAAGTGGGATCTATGTGTGCAATAGACCTTGAAGGAGTTCTCTCCCACAGATCGGCTGCTCAAGTTTGAAGTCATGTAAACTTTTTGGCATCCACTACTGACCATACAACTGTGTGTTCTACAGCCTCAATAGCAATGGATGAATAAAAACTTCTTTTTATCTGAACTATCAACTGGTAATTTAATTGGATATTCTCCGTTTTTAATGGAGAGAGACAGTAAACAACCATTTCCCACTAGCATCTCCTACACCATATATTGTTTTATCTATCAGAAATTCATCTGTCCTATCTCCCTTCAATTACCTCTTTTCCAGGGTGAAGAGTCATAGACCATCTGTTCCTGGTGTTGAAGTTCTTTTACGTCCTTGATCATCTTTGATGCCGTTCTCTGAATCTTTATTTATACTACATCTTTTTGCTTGAAGTCCTCTGTAGATGTACTGTGGATATACATGATAGAAAAACAAGCTGTTTTTTTACCCCCCATTTCCTGGTCTTGCATTTGATTTTTGAAAGACGATGTATTTTAAATCATTTTATTCATTTTGATAAGTTGGCAATAAAATAACAGTGAGAATGAGGTTCCAGTTCCTACTAACAGCTTTACTTTTCCCTTTGACTTCCTTGTTCTCCACATCAATTCTAGGATCTAAATAACTTAAAATGTTAAAATAACAAGCAGTTGTCACACCTAGTCTCACTACCCCATGCATCACAATGGGTGTTCTGTTCCCAAGATTTTAGCTAGAAGAAACATTTCTGTAAGCAAGGTTTGGCTGGTAGAGATTGTAATATAGACTATGTTGATCTATTCAATCTTTGAGTAGATTATTCAAACTATTTAAGGGCATTATTTTTTCACACACTCTGAGAGGACTTTTGTTTCAGCT